>LPNX010824821.1:15890-96975 GCA_001517045.1 Pseudotsuga menziesii | reverse complement strand
ATTTAAAACGCCTTAATTGCAAATAGTGTAAGTTTTAACTTTTAAAAAGTATGATTGAGAACACTCCACACTTTACTTTAAAAGCTCTTTCATTTTTATTAGGCTATTGTCCCCCTAAAAACAAGTGTAAAAGCTTATTAATTCTCTTCTCTTATGAAAGAAGCTACTAATTTTTATAAGGCAATTGTCCCCCTAAAAACAAGTGTAAAAGTTTATTAATTCTTTTCTCATATGGAAGAAGCTACTAATTTTTATAAGGCAATTGTCCCCCTAAAAACAAGTGTAAAAGCTTTTTAATTCTCTTCTCATATGGAAGAAGCTACTAGCCACTGCCAAAATAATTTCAAATCCTTAAAAAATTGAAATTAAGTTTTTTTTTATAATATTTTACGAAGTCGACTAAAATTTAATTGATATTGAGAGATTGAAAGGATACACCTTAATTATATAAATCCAAATTTCATGTCAGTAAGGAATGTGGAATGTGAATGCATAGGAATATTTTAATTACATTGTGGGAGAAATTGGCACTCTTTACTTGTGGACTCTTTCTTTGTATTGGTGTGCATAGTCACATGACATCTCGGAAGGCTTGTGATATTCGCTGAAAGCAAACGGAGTTGGAGCAGTTTGAATGAAGTGAAGACTTGTGCGGTTGTTGTGAATATCAATCCTTTCCTCTTTATGAGCCAGTACTTATAGAACTGATGCTAAGACTTATGCGGTTGTTGTGAATGTCAATCCTTTCCTCTCTTATGAGCGAGTACTTATAGAGTCGATGCTCGGAAGCACTGTTACAAGGTGGTAGTCGATTCAGTAGAGGCCCGTAGCAAGCGAGAGGAAAACATGGTGGAGATTCAAAAGTCTAAAAGGGAGGAAACTCTGCTCGAAAAACGTAGAGAAGCCCTGAATTCTCAGCCCTCGAGTGGATATGATCAAAGGATTTCCCTTAATGAAAAGGTAAATTTTCTTTGATTAGCAATATATGTTTACTAGGAGTTTACCACCACTATCATCCTTACTAAGTTACTGCATACGCAAATACTTAACAATAATTTGTATGAATATAATTCCCATTTGTTATTTTCGGTGCAGTTGCTGTCTTTGCCAGCAGTTGTTGTCGCGCTTGCTTCTAATGACATTCGAGCAAAGGAGGCCGCTTTTATTCATTTATGAGAATTGTTAAGCATTGGTCAGATTCTTTTCCGTGCTACTATTCACCTACGATAATGTTGTGTATCAGAAATGGAAAACAGATCATAATTTTATGTCAATCCTTACTAATGTCTTCTTTATGCAGAAATTAATCCTTCAATCGATGCTGTCGTCGAATCCGATGTAGTTCCCCTTCTTGTCGATAATATCAGGAGGGCGGATATGCCTCAGCTTCAGGTAAAATGCAATTGCTATATTGATTTATAAATATGATAAAATAAATAATTCAGTGGAGAGGTTCGATCTCGTTTGGGTCCAGAGAGTTGATTATAGCTAGTTATTTTAGAATTATTGTTGTGATAGTTGATAGCTTGTTATCATAAATGATAACACAGTTCGAGGCAGCTTGGGCTTTGACAATTATAGTATCGGGAAACACTGAACATACAAAGATTGTAATTTACTGCGGAGCACTGCCATTATTTGTGGAGCTTCTTACGTCTGTGGATGATGATATTCGAGAACATGTACATAATTTTGTCAATTATCTTACTATCTTATATGCATTTGAATTTCACAATAAAACTACTTCTCACTTTGAGTTCAACTGTTGTTGCTATAAGGCTGTTTGGACTTTGGGAAATATTGCTGGAGACTCTGCAGAATATAGGGATATGGTACTCGCTCATGGAGCATTATGGCATGTGCTTGCCCAGTTTCAGAAGAATGTAACAATTTCAATGATTAGAACAGCTGCATGGACTCTCTCAAACTTTTCTAGTGGGAAACCCCAACCTCAATTTCATCAGGTAAGCAGAATCCATTTTATTATCTAGCTCTAGCTCTTTGTGATTGGTAGATTTGACTATTTTTTACAATGATTGGGCGTTTAATAACTTTTAATTGTATGGTAAATTTTCAAGTGTGTTTCCCTGGGTGGGAAATCTGTGCATGTTGTAGTACTCCATGTCTTACAAAGTTGAACATGGAAATCTATGATCAGAGTTAGAATTTAATAGCATCAAGAGTTTCTTCCTTTTGCTTATCGATTTTAGGTGAAATATGCATTGCCTACCCTGGAGTGGCTTCTCCATATAGAAGAAGAGGAAGTATTGACACCTGCATGCTAGGCTCTATCATATATTTCTGATGGCCCCAATGAGAATATTCAAGGAATAATTGACGCTGGCATTTGCCCAAAGTTAGTGGAGCTTCTGTCGTGAGTATCATGATACGCACATAAATATAAGCACTCTTGGTATTTATATATAACTCAATAAATATAAGCACTTAGTATTTATAAGTAACTTAATACATATAGTTTCATGGTTAATTTAAATTTGGTGTTAAGTTCAGTTTATGTTAATTTTTAAATTCCAGTGTCACTATAATTTT
The DNA here is from genome assembly GCA_001517045.1 of Pseudotsuga menziesii. NCBI lineage: Eukaryota > Viridiplantae > Streptophyta > Pinopsida > Pinales > Pinaceae > Pseudotsuga > Pseudotsuga menziesii. Next base: position 94,425 of record LPNX010824821.1, on the reverse strand, counting down.
ATACATAAGGTCCTCAGTGTATTAATCGAAATGAACTGTTCGCAGGCATTCTTCACCATTTGTTGTTACTCCTGCTTTAAAGGTAGTGGGAAATCTTGTCACTGGCGATGATGTGCAAACTCAGCTATTACTTCAAACATTTTTCACACTTCTTCCAAATAATTATACAATACATTTGTTATTTTGCATCTGTTGAATGCATTTTCGGCTGTGATAAACTGCCTCACATAATACAAAGAGTCCAAATTCAAACACAGTGGATTTACTTTATTGTTTATTGTGTGCAGGTTGGTATTGACAATAAGGTTCAAAAACGATTTACTTTATTGTTTATCTTATATTTTGTTATGTGCAGGTTGTTATTAACAATAAGGTTCTCCCTCGCCTTTTGGATCTTCTCACAAATAAGAGGACAAAGAAAACCGTAATAGGACATACATGCTAGATAATCTCCAATGTTACTGCAGGAACAACAGAGCAATTTTAGGTGGGAATCGTTTTGGATTTATAGTGTTACTCGCTACCACTGTCATATTTCCAGTGTAACATAACTCACGCTTTTGTTTTAATGGACTGCACTCATTCTCATTGCAGGCTGTGATCAATGCAAATATATTTCCCCCACTTTTATCTCTGCTAGCAAATGCTGAATTCAATATAAAGAGAGACATAGCGTGGGTGGTTTCAAATGCAATTGCTTCTGCAAGCGAGGAATAGATAAAGTATGAAACGTTTCTAATTTCTTCGCGTGTGTAATTTTCTGCATCCATCGTCTTAAGGTCAATAACATGAGCCCTTTTCTATTACAGATACCTTGCGATTCAGGGTTGCATCAAGCCACTTTGTGATCTTCTAACCTGCCAAGATTCAAGGACTATAACAGTCTGCCTTCACATTCTAGAAAAAATACTGAGAGCTGACGAGACTGAAAAGAATGAAGGCATCTCTGAAGTTAATGTATATGTGAGCATAATTGAGGACGTTGGTGGCTTTGATAATATTGAGGCATTACAAATTCATGAAAACACACAGGTCTATAGAGAAGCAGTCAAGATCCTTAACAATGGTTTCGTCAAGGAAGATGATGATCACGTGCTAACCATGTATGATACACCTCAGTGTGCAGAAGTTTCACCTGGTGGTTTTAATTTCATGTAGAAAGATGGATAATGTTGTTGTATATTGTAGGAATTCTGTGTATATTGTTAGAAATGCTGCATAAAGTTCTATGTGATTGTTGATACATCCTTCTCACAGCTTTACCGGTTCCTTAGGAATCATGGCTTTAAGTTAGGCTCTAAGTTATTAGGTTGTTTTGATTTCATGTAGTAGGAAATATCAAACGAAAGATTGATAAGTACACTTAATTTGCTTGGCTTGCAGAGGAATTTCTGTCACGCTAATTCTGCTCTGCTCGTCAGTCGATGGTGATGCTTGGCTTTTCGTTCCTTTCCTTTGCATTGTACGCAAAACTGTGATAAGATTTAGTTTCGTCGCAATGCGGACCTAACAACCACTACTTCCCAAGCATTGTGGACTTTGTGGTTACAGTAACTTGATGTGCAATATACGTTTGTCCTGGCGTTCCTACGTCTTGTTCTTGTGCACAATTGTCCTTTGCCATTCATATTGAGGCCAGGCAAGCGGATTCAGCCGCAGTTTACGAGTTGGATCTTTGTCTTCTTTGGTGTTCTGTCAAATTGATATTTATTAATGTAGTCCTGAATATCTTGAATCCCGAATGCTGACCGTTTCTTTGCCCTCAAGACTGGCTATGTCTAGTCGCACGGAGCATTGGTGCCTCCAGGTTATATAGAGTCTAGACACATATCTAGGGCTTGCCGATCGAAGCCTCTAAACCACGTTTTAATGGAAAATATGGTAATTCAAAGTTCTCTATACCCCATATTGTTTTTATTATTAAAATTAACATAATCTCGTTAAAATTTTAACTTAATAAATTATGATCTCAACAACTCAGACAATAATGGAAACAAAAGCACAACCATTACGGAATGTGCTAGTTAATAATCTTGCACTTTCTTGGAATGCGTTAGCCATAATCTAACAATATCTATATACGGAGCTTTAAATTTAATTAAGTTGAGAATTATATCACCAAAACACTTTACAACGAGATCCTTGTAGCATTCATTTAAGAAAAAACCATTTGGATTGCGCTTCAAAGTTTGGTGTTCATTTAAGCAATGGCATTTGGATTGCACTTCAAAGTTTCAGCTTCCACGTGCATGGAAGTTATGACATATGTTCAGAGCATCTGACACGTCTCTATACAACAGTCGATCGATTATTCAAACACATGGTATCAGTTAGTTTTGGATTTTGTCTCATTGATAGATGGCTGCAACCAACGGTGCTCCTTTGAATGCTGAGCTCCTCAGGGCCTCGAAGATCATTCCTGATGTTGTAGATGAAGTGTTGGAGCCATTTCTGGACATGAGAGTCATTTACAGAAAAAAAAAACCGGAAGTCTTGATCTGGATGGAGAGATCTGGGGGATTATGCCAGATGAGCTTGTGGATACGGTGATTGGGTAGCTACCTGTTACATTTGTAATAAGGGCTCAGCTGGTATGTAAGCGATGGCGTTCAGTCATTGCTTCACTGCTATATTATCATGATTCTGATACACCATGGTTGATGGTACAGAACAAGGATGGCGATGGGCGATGGTTCTTTGATCTGGCACTGAACAGGTGGCACAAAATTGAAGTAAAACCTTTCCATAAAACAGTTTGCGTTGCGGCATCGGGTGGTATTCTGTGTCTGCATAAGGAAGATGGACGGTTTGTAAAACTTTATCTTTTTAATCCTATCAGCAAGGACCTGATTCGGCTTCCTGTGCTCAGTGGGCATGTCAAACTGGCTACTTTGGCAGTGACTAATTCCATGGACTACAGAGTATTGGTAGCAATCGAGATCGCCCTCAATTGAGAGAAAGGTATCAACAATTGAGGTCGATATTAGGCAAGCAGCGAGGTAAAAGCAGTAAGTTAGGCGGAAGAAGGCATGTAGCAAGGTTTATATCAGGCAGGCGGCAAGGTCTATTCTTGCATTGGCTTGTTATCAACATCCCTAGCCAAACTCCTCCCACATTAGGTAAAGCTTCTGGATCTTCCCAAACCTTCAATATATACATATTGCCTTTCTTGATCTGCCTAAACCTTCAATATATACATATTTCCTTTCTTGATCTTCCCAAAGCTTCTATATATGCATATTGGGTTTCTTCTTATTGAGATTTGTATTTATTGTCATTGTTGTTGTTATTTGCAAAGTTATGGGAGACTGGAAAAGAAGTGGTGCCATATATGGGTCCAGCACCACCTGAAGGTTGCCACCGTTATGTATTTCTCCTCTTCAAGGAGGTATGTTTTCAAAGCTTTTTCATATTCCATATCATTCTATAGAATTTTTTGTAAGATAAGAAACATATGTACTGTGTTCAATAAACTGAGAACACAGGTTTCTTCTATTACAAATAACTCTTTCACCTGTGAATGATGGATTCTCTTATTTCGATTCTATAGAATCTTTATGTGCTTTTAGTAAGGATTCTTATCTCTGCAGAATGGAAAGATAAACGTGGATCCTATTCTAGACAGGAAGCTTTTCAAAGTTGGGGATTTTATGAAACAACATCAGCTGATTCCTCCAATGGGTGGATCATACTTCTTCGACCCTACCGGTTTTCCAAGAAGCTTCGACGTTTCGAAATGGTAAAGAATGCATCATCTCGGCACCTTCGTCATGGAGATCAGGCTATTCTCAACTTCAAGAAGAAGAAGATGATGATACAGAGCTATGTGATAGCACGGCCGTGCATATAGCCATGACGCTGGACGCTGCTTATCTGAGAGGATTGGTCACCGAAATTCTATCGATTCTCCAACATGCTGCTTGTCCCGAGAATGTAGTCTTCCATTTCATGGTGTCCGAGCGCCAACATGATCTCAAGGCTATGCTTCAGGCGAATTTTCCATACTTGCGCTTCATATTATATCACTTTGACTCGGGAGAATCATTTACCTCGAATCTGATTTAGTTGTTGTGGATGACATTGCCAAGCTAATGCACCCTCGTCTCATGGCCCGAGGTCTGAAAAAAACCAGAACAACTGGCTTCGATGGTACTACTTGCTATAATAGATGGCAATGGGATATAATTTTTATTTTTTTAATTTTATTATTATGATGTCATGTTACCACATGTCAACTCAAATCTAGATACCAAATTCCAAAGTTTACATCATCTTCTATCCACCAATAATTTGTTTACAAAATAGTTTTTTAACAAAATTAAAAAAAATATTTTACAAATCCCTAAGTTATACTTTACAAAACAGATTTTAATTTTTTTGATAGAGAGCAACTAATACAAAGTCAAAAGAGTTTGACTTGCAATCGATTACAATATACCTACTGAGGCAGGTATAATAACATCCAATCATCTAGAGAGGAACTTCATCCTCCAAACATACTTACCAACTTAAAAAAAATTGAAAACTTAAACAAGAAATGAAAAATTCATTACATAAACACTGAAGTCCTCCCCAAAGGGGCCACCTTCTCGGCTTCTTTGTAAATGAGCAAGTAAGGAACCAATGGTCGGTCCTTTAACACAGATAAAATTCGATTAACAATCCATTATTTCCAATAATTGTTTAGATATCCTTCGTTATTAAGAAGTATCAAAACACAAAAAGATTGCAACATGTATCTATATTTAATGTAATAAACCTAAATGGTTATTACAATTGTTAATTAATATCATTTTATTAATAAATCACTAATAGGTTAATTAGTTATTAATTATTAGGTTTTTGTTTTTTACTAGGGGAATTGGCAACTAGGGCCTAGCTAGTACTCGCGTGACACGAGGTCCAGGAATCCATTCCCGCTAACACTATAACCTTAGGTGTCCCACACTCGCCGCAAGACATGGGACAAAAGTAAAACCCGGGTGGGATTGATCTCGTGACCTCCAATTTACAACAAGTTACTTCATAACAACGGAACCGCCAATGAGCCACACCCGTGCAGGCTTATTAATTATTAGTTATTATAGGGAATGTTTATTTATTAATAGATGTAACTATTACCTTATCTCTGTAAATTACCAATTCAATTATCAAATATATGTTTATAAATAATATCCAACATGTAAGGTGTTACCTTGAAAGTGGTATCAGAGCTTTAGGCTCCGCTCTCGTGCGCTCTCATTTTTTCTTAAGTAATCATTCTCACTCTTTCATTCTTCATTTCCATTTCCATATCTCTTTTCACTCTCTCTCTCCATTCCTTGACTCTTCATTCCACCAGTTACACTCACTCTCCATTCTCTTCATTTCGATAGGCTCACTCCTCTACGCAACTCACCATCTCCCTCCTTCATATCACCCCTAACCACTCCTCTCTTCTCTGATGTGTTATATTACATCGACACACACGACTCACCACCTGTTGCACTCTACAAATACCTCCCACTTCTCTCTTCTCACCTCTACAAAAACCCACTCATCGCAGCCCATATCACACGTCTCCCAGAACCAACACCTGCACCAACTCTCGCCACCTTGCCCTTCCACCCACTCTCTAACACTTCTCCTCATCATTGCTCTGTAATCATCACACATGCTACTCCTCCACTCCGTGTTTCCACTGGTCCATATTTCCTCCTCTTCACACCTCAACACTTCATGGCTCCATCTCCATTACCATCACACTCCATTCTACACGTGCAACATTCTTTCTCGCATCCCTTACCACCTGCCTACACCTCCATGCTACCTGCTAATGATTGTATTTTACCTCACCCACACCTGTGCTCATCCCTTTCTCCTCACTTATTCCCCACACCTATCTTTTATTGCCCCATGCATCCTCTCTCCTTCGCACCAGTTCCACCACCACTGCACTAATCCCAACTACCCTTCTCACTCTACACGCTCAGATACACCTACCATCTTTTCCACCATCCTCCATTCCTACTCTCATCGCAACTACCCATTGCCTCATTTTCTCTCTATGCTTCTTCGTCCACGTTGTGTCACTCTCACCTTATACACTCTCTTCCTACCAATGATCCCCCAGTTTGTTCATCCAGACATGCTACATGCCTCCAAAACACACTCCTTCTATTACCTGTGCATCCTCCCTTCCTCTCCTCACCACGGGCCCCTTCCATCTCTCTGCTCCATCGACATTACGCCCTGCAAACCCTCCTCATTTTGGGCTTCCCCTCATTGAAACAGTCTGCATCCTCCCCTCCACCAACCATTGTGCCTCCTCTCCCACCTCCATTCGGTCCTGCGTCCTCCTCACCAACCTTCCCACAACTCCCATTGTATGTCCTCAACCTCATCACTCACCAATCCAAGACGTCTCCACTCTACGTCAACCCTACAAAAATTAATTTAATAAAAAAAAAATTATTATAATATTTCTTTTTATTAACATTTTATTATACAAATTTTATAATAAAATTAAAAAAGAAATTACTATCTATTATAATATATATATATATATAAGAAATTCTGGAGGCAGATTCTAACTAGAAAAACTAAAGATAATAATAAAATTTCTCTGCACGACTGGAATTCCTATCTTAAAAAGCTTTATGACTCCCCGAATGTCATAGACAACTTTGAAACCCTCCTCACAACGGAAGAAGTTTTCTCTTTAAAAGACATAGATTTTGGGGTTAAGCGTCTGGCTAATGGAAAAGCTAAGGACATTGAAGGTTACCAGGAAGAAATCTTAAAACTTGGAGGTCATGTGCTCATCCCTCACATCCACAAGCTTTTTAATCAAGCAGTCAAGCAAGGGTTCCCTAAACCTTGGACTCAGAGTCTCATTATCCCTATTTTTAAAAGTGGGGATACAAATAACCCCTCAAATTATCGAACTATTATGATAAGCCCCCTCTTAGCCAAGTTATATGGTATTATTTTGGAAAAGAAAATCAGCATTTGGCTTGAAAGTGAAGGTAAGCGGGCTAAAGGCCAACCGGGTTTTAGAAGGCATCACTCTACAATGGACCACCTTATTACGCTTAGGATCATTATGGAGGAGTGCCGCAATGATAAATCCAATCTCTTTTGCTGCTTTGCGGACTTTAGAAAGGATTTCGATACGGTACCTAGAAATAACCTTTGGAATAGGTTAGAAGAGCTTAAGGTTCCTTTCAAGCTGAGAGCTGCCGCGATAAGGCTCTACGAGAATGTAATTGCCAGGTTTAAAAGCAATGAGGGGTGGTCGAAAGATATTAAGTGTAATATCGGAGTTAAGCAAGGTTGCCCCCTCTCCCCTACCCTTTTTGGCATTTACATTGGTAAGTTAGAGGGTTGTTTAGAAGAAGCAGGTTGTGTTGGTACGATCTTAGCTGGAATAGTCATCATCCTTCTTCTTTATGCTGATGATATTGTCCTTCTGGCAAGGTGTTCTTCGGATCTTGATAAGCAGCTTCGACTCCTCAAAGATTTCTGCTCTAGCATGGGTATGACTGTTAACACTGACAAAACAAAAGTTATGATTATCAAATCCAAGAATGATACATACGCTAATTTTATGTATGACAATAGCAACTTGGAGGAAGTGTCTTCTTATAAGTACCTCGGAATTGATATTCATCACAAGCTCAACTGGAACTATAGCATTAAGAAAAGGATTAACGGAGGGTGGAAAGATTACTTTGGTCTTGAAAATAATTGTAAAGCTGCAAACCTCATGATGTGGGATAAAAAGAAGCTCCTTTTTGAAACTCTAGTCACTCCTGTTATCTTGTATGGGTGTTAGGTTTGGGGTTGCAACATCTCTAGAGAATCCTGGAGAAAGATCGAGCAAATACAGAAGCGTTTTGTAACTTATAACCTCAAAATAAAAAACAATACACCCTATCCTATTCTCCTTATAGAAGCGGCTCTTTCCCCCATCGAGAGCCTAGCTATGACTAGACTCCTATTATACAAGAACAAAATCAATAACATGGGAGACCATAGACTCCCTAAGCTAGCTTTAAACTCCAGCCAAAACCACTTAAGGATCAAGCGTGGGTGGTATAAAGATACCAGGTCCTGGTTAAATCACTGGGAGATCGATGAAAATGTTGCTTTGCAGAATATTAATAACATTAAAAATATTATTTCCTCTAAGTTTAAAGAAAAACTGTGGTGTGAGAAAGATTTAGAGGCTAAAAGAAAATTAAGATATTATAAGGAGGTCATCAACCCTACTCTAGAAGATCAAAAGTATCTCTCTGTTTTAATTAGTACTAAGAAAAAAATTAACATAGCTAAGATCAGAACGAACTCGCATGAGCTCCATAGTGAAACTGGTCGTTGGACAGTCCCTAAAACACCATGGGTAGAAAGGATCTGTCACCTTTGTGAAAGTAAGAACATTGAAGATGAAAATCACTTCCTCTTAGAGATGCCCTGCGTACACCCACATTAGATCCCAGTTTCATAATCTTTGTTGCAATACCGACATTCCTAGCCTTTTAGCCTGTCAAAATTATAGTCAGCTTGGGCCGCTTCTTTCCAAGCTTTTTGAGCATAGAAATATAACTTTAAAGCAAACTAATTAGTTCTCTTCTTTAGGTCCGATAGACCAAATTTTGGTCTCAGGGGACGTTAACCATCATCATCATCATCATCATCATATATATATTAAACTATACATATAGTTTATAAAAACAATCATAATAATCATAATAATAATTAATTAATTAACTACTATTATTATTAAAAAAATTGAAGATTTTGTGTAAGTCAAAATGGTCTTCGATGTAGGTGTTTATGGTTTTTTTTAAAAAGATTAAGCAAATCAAGAAGTTAAAATGGAATTAAAAGAGGGGATTGAATAAATAAAAAGCACAGAGCTTGAAGCACAAATATCATATATCGACGTGGCAACACAAGTTCTTCATGAAAACATAAAAGAATTAGTTGAAGAAATACAAACTTGTATAATACGATGACGAGAAGGAGAATCTAAGAATCATGTGGACCAAGAAACACCAGAGTCACATGATTCTTACTCCTCAAGTTGAAAGAAGAAGAAGCAGTTACACCATATGTAATTTCAAGCATGGAAGAGCAGGAAGAAACATGAGATGATATTGATAAAGGACGACTCAATATTAATCTCTCACCTATGTCATAACTAAATAAGGATGAGAAATATTGTTTGAAATACAAGACAGAAAAAAATGCCTAACCATAACCACCGTTGAAAGTACAAGACTCAAAATACGACGCGGGATCATGCACAAGTTCTAGAAATTTGTTGCAGCTTCATACAAGGAATGTAAATGAGTCGTATAAATCGTCGAGCCTACAAAACCATAAAATCACTGAAAAATGACTCATGAAGCTCCAAAACAAAGTTGAATTGTAAGCTTGGCTCATAACCCAAACCAAATCCAAGGAAACAATAAAAAAGACAATAACACAGACTATGAAACAAAAGATGTAGTAGTCATAAAGCCCAGAGTATAGAAGATCAAAATGAACCTCAAGAAAAATTACTTGAGAATAAGAATGAAAAAAAGATAGATGCAACTTATGACAATCCTGATACCAATACCAATTCTAAAGAAGATGTCGATTTCATAAATTGTAACAATGAAACACCAAATACTGATGAATATGATGTTGGTGTTAATGAAAATTATGAAAAAAATGAAGTTGTAGAAGGATACAACGATAAAAATAAAATCACTAAAGACTGTCCTAATCATGAAAACGTAGAAGAAGAAAACTCAAAAGATTCTACGACACATGAAGATATAAATGTTTTACACGTTGTTGTAACTCATTATGTTCAAGATCAAACTACTCTTAAGGAACAACTCGAGACAAGATCATCAAATAAAGACAAGGATATAAATCATTTGAATATTTTTAATCAAACACCAATGGATGAAATAAATACATTAAAGGGCGCTTCATCCTTAAAAGCATGTGACAAAAATGCAAATGAAGACTCCTTAACCAATCATATTGAATTAAGTAAGTTTTCAATAATTTCCAATACATATAACTAAATATCCAACCATGTTTGAAGATCCATCGATCAACACTAAAGGACCTATATTTCAGATATTAATCTGTTCTGTAACAAAGATAAATACATTAAAGGGCGCTTCATCCTTAAAAGTATGTGACAAAACTGCAAATGAAGACTCCTTAACCAATCATATTGAATTAATTTGTCAATAATTTCCAATACATATAACTAAATATCCAACCATGTTTGAAGATCCATAAATCAACACTAAAGGACCTATATTTCAGATATTAATCTGTTCCATAACAAAGCATGCATAAATACCAAGGTTCAACATGTCAACACAAGTTCATCCTCAAGATATCAGATTGAAAACTCGTATGAATACTTCCTATGGTCATTATGGTTTTATCTACAGAATTATAAACATGACGAAATTTGAATGGAAATGTGACCAACTATTTCAAGAATTATTAAATCATGGTACCATTATTCGCGACAAGAGTTCCTTTGTCAACACCAATCACACCTATGCCTTTCTTAAAATAAATTTCATCGAGCACAACACCCCTATTGAATTTACAACTAATCAAGCATTTAAGAAGTTTAAGTTGAGAACTATTTATACAAGATTCGTGGTTGAATAGTTGCAAGGCCAAATGACTTGTAATAAAGCCATTAGAGGAAATTTCAACTCAAAATGGGCGTCCTAAAAAATATTAATAAAATAATATTTATAGCTCAAACTATACATGTGTACAAAGAGGAAAATAAATGAAGAATTTGTTACCATTAACCATATAGATACATCACTCAAAACCCCACTGAAGGCAACATTTGACGAAAGACCATAGCAGGGACGACCACACGATGTGCACTCATGAGGCTCAAAAGTAGGCTGGGAATGTGCTGATGGTGCTGCACTAGATGGGGGTACTGCACTAGTGGGTGGTACTGCACTAGAAGATGGTCCTGCACCATGAGGACCTGGTGTATGTACCACACCAGGGACTGATGTCCCTTCCTCACCCATATGTTGAACCATAGTGCTATTACGAACAACTTCCTGTGCCAAACTCAAATATACATCACGTGTCTGTGGAATAACACGATGTATAGGTGGGACATCTGGACCAGGAAACTTCCTGCGAGGTGCAGGGATAGGGCGATCAACATCTAGAAACCTGGCATTGGGTTGGTTTTGGGGCATCCCCTCACCGATCCCCTGAAACGGTAATATATCAAAATAGTTTACGTGTTTACCCAACATGAACTCTGCATGCATCTTCTGAAGGAAATACAGGGGGATTTCCCTGTTGTTGTGTGGTGGCATATAAAAAACCATATACCATCTATCCATCCAGTTATCAACAAATGGTTGCTATGTGCACCACTCGATAGAGATATGTGGCCTATTTGCATTTGGGATTTCCCTCATGCGAGGGTCCCTAAACAATGAAAATATATGCTCTTTGGTAATTTTCAACTTTTTTATTGCATTGTAGCCAAGCCCATCAGCATACTCTTGTCTTTTTCTTTCTCTATATGATGTAATATCATATAGTATGTTGCTTGACAATGTAATAGTCTCAACAATTGCATCCAAAGTGGATGCAAGTGAACGTCGAATCCTATCACCACCACTAAAAGCAGTACTGAGTCCTCTCAAGTGGGCAAGCTCAATCAATATTTCAGCATTTGTGTCCATAGCCGCAACTGCAATAAAAAAATCAATAAGGAAATCATTAGAAACATATACATGGTATATAATGACATCTCTTCAAAATTGAAAATGTAAATTAAATCAAACTCAAGTAAGCAATTTAATGGCATTCACTTACATACATTTAAAACTTAAAATTAAACATTTAACTATTAAATAGTGAGTTTTGTTCAACTTCTTTCTAGAAGTTAAGGAACTTCTTCACCCTCATTGGTGACTTTTCCATGCACACTTGGGTTTAAACTTCTTTGAATTTAGGAGTGCTATTTTGACATGTTTTGACCTTTACGTCCCTTGGATATGTAAAAGAAAGGGACAAGGGACTATTAGGACATGTGAGGCAAGAAAAGGGGTGATACAGGGCTACCACCATATCCTCTAAATATAATTGACTCGATCATGGTTGGGAACACTCTCACGACGCACTCTAGGTAGTTCATGGGTGTTCACCATTTCCATTGTTGTATAAACATGGAAACCAACCAAAAGTTACATGGAAAAATGGAGAATTTGTGGACTGGACTACAATTGGTTGTAGATGAGCTTAGAGACTCGACATGTAGAAATATATTACCCATTGTTTTTGCTATTTTAAAAAATGGTTGATAAACCTAGTGATGTTGGGGCATAGACTGCTTGAGTAAAGTCAATTATGTCTTTTCTAGATCAAGGGATCTTAGGGAGACCTAGGGTCTCACATGTTTCTAATTTTCTTTATTATGTTTATAGGATAAAAGAAGTAGAATTCATGTTCTTGTGTTTGCTAACATGGGTTTCTTACATCTTGTGCCTTATACCATATTTTTATGTTAGTTCTACCAATTGGTGTGTAATATCTAGGGCTTCTATTGTAATTGGAACACAAGCTAGCTTGTCCATTACTCTCTCTTGCATATTGTGGAGAATTATGAGATATGTGTTGTTTAGAACCCTACTCAGTAGTAATTTTGTGTCTCTCTTATAGTATTTTTGTTCCTTTTTGTTTATGCCTCTCAATCTCATTATGATGTGGGATTTCTATCTTTCTTTGTCTTTAATTTGAATGTAGATATATATTGTTTTTTTAATTGTTAAAACCCTTGGCTTATAATTTTAGCCTCCTTCCACACACACTCTATACTTGTGTTTGTTTTATACATTTCTAGACTTTTGGAACATTGAATATCTATTAGACATGATGGTTTTGTTTCTTATAGTCTCTTTTAGTTTGATCTGTGAAAAATACGTTACTTGTATCCATCATATATTAGCTTGAGAGGAGTTGGGTTGATTATTCTATTAAAAAACAATATTCTAGGTTTAGAATTGACAAAAAAGAATGCTTTGGGTGATTGAATTACCTGGTTAGATGATAATTCATGGGTGGAATTTCCTCCCCTTCTACTAAATCAGCTTCTCCAACAATCCCAAGCACCCGATTTGCTCCAAAACACTCCAAATCACCGCCAGTTTCACATTCCTGATAGGTAGAATAGGCCGCGGGTTTCGGGCTTGTCTATATAAATTAATTTTAGTTTTCCAAATCGCGTATGCATTTTAGAACTACAGATCGCATACACGTTTTGTAGTTATATGACGCGTACGTGATATGGTTTCCTATCCTATATGTCCCATGACATGTCAGGCTCGGGTTGAACCATAGCAAGTGCTATGTAGCAGAAATGCGTTGTATTTTTTGGTAGCGTAATCATGTTTTTGAAAACTAGGATTGCATCTAAAATGTCCCTCATCTTCTTGCAGTGACCCATTAATGATTAACTTAAAAATTTTAAATTTATAAATTAATCTTAATAAATTAATATCAATAACTATGTACTAAAAAATATTGATTCCTCTAAAAACAAGTCATATGATAAAGCTACACCCAAAAAAAATTTATATCTCAATAAATATTATTGAAAGTTATTTTAAGATTATGTCATTTTAATATTTTATATTTACTTTAAAACTATATTATCATTTTATTGAAATTCATTATTCTTTCCATCTCAATAAAAATAAAAAATAAAACTACATGGAGCTTTTGGAAATCATGTAATTTTAATAATTAATAAAAGTTAATAAATATTTGATTTGTTTTTGTTCTAAATACATTTGATTGATATTAATTATTCAATATATTTTAAGAGATATAATAATGTATTGACGTGAAATTAAATTTAACAATTTAAATAAATATTATGTATATAATAATTTTTTTTTTAATCTTTAATATGTATGTATGTTATTAAATGTTAAAATAGTTATACCCAATATATATGATACAAATATGTTACTTTAATGAGATTGAAGTGATCTAGTGAACCCCCAAAGCATTCAAATCCCAGCGTGTTGCACTATCATTCAATACAAACACGTTAAGTCCAATGTTATCTTGAAAATTTTCAGTTAAGTGTACAGATTTTGATAAAATATAGCTCTATGTTGTTACAAGCATTTGTATTTGCTAGAGGTATCAAAAAGGCCTACAACCTTTGAATATCAATATTTTGTGTATCAAATGTATTTAACCTTTGACATCATTTATACTTTTGTTTTTGTTTTTATTTTTAATGGAAACAAACACTATTAACTATTTTAATGGATTTAAGAAACACATTTTAAATATGTTGTGCATTCAAATGTAATTATACAAAATCTTCATGGTTGAATATATATATATATATTGGAAACAAATACTATTTTAATAGATTTAATAAAACATAGTTTAAATGCATGGCTTCAAATGCAATTATACAATATCTTCATCATTAATCATTTTTCCATTACTATATATCTATCTATCTCTCTCTATATAATTTGTTTAATTGATAGGATTTTTCATGTGAAACTAGATATGCTCTATTCAAAATGTCTCACCATTACTTATTTCAAACATTCTTAGAATATATATATTTTTAATCTATCTCATACTCATAAGATCTATTCTATTTAACTAAAAGTTAAATATAACATATGCTATGGTGTTGTGGTGTCTTAAAGGGGTTAACTTCCTATAAGTTCTCAAAATAGCTTATATCCTTTACAAGTTGGTATAATTAGTTGGTTTTGTCCCTTTTTAAATATTAACATTTAACTACAACATACTTTTTTTTATATACATATCAATGCATTAGTTTGTTTCTTTTGTAATATAGCAGAAATTAAAAAAGATATATATTTAGTAAATTATAATTCATTATACAAGTTCAAAAAATGCATTCATTATTATTTATTTCTATCAAAATAACTATTTGTCAATCAATCACTATATTATAAATAAACAAAGTTTCAAATGTCTTCTTCTCTTTCTATATAAATTATACATGTCAGTAAATTTCTATATTATAAACAAAGTCCCACAATCAATTAATAATCATGGCTGGCATACTCTATTTCAATATAACTTATGTTTGTTAGACAACAATTATTTTTATATAAATTATACTTGTTATATTTGTAAGTAGATCACTATATTATAAACAAATTTCCACAATTAATTAATAGTCATGGCTTACATACTCTATTTAAATATAGATCACTATATTAGCAGTAACATTTGCCTACTTAGGCTTACCTGACTATAATTTGCTATCTATAAGCTACGAGGTTAACGTATATTTTGATTTCAAAAATGAAGCAGAATTTTCCGTCTACACAACTCCATCATGCCAATATCTATATTATAAACAAAGTTCCATAATTAATTAATCGTCATAGCTGGCATGCTCTATTTCAATATAAATTATGTTGGTTGGACAACAATTACCATCTTCCATAATGGTTTCAATTTATAATATTTGATAAAAACCAATTTATGATACTTGATAAAAACCAATAAAAGGGTTTTACATTTACAAAAGAAAATTCAAACACAGCTCAAACACAATCCCATTAATCCCCTGACAGTAAAAACTTGTGTTTTCTCCATTATTCAAATGATTATATTTAAGAAAGTGATATTCAAGAAAGTTTTAATTTAAAAATAAAATATTATTTTAGAGTACAACAATGATTATGAGATTGGAGAGTTTGATACCGAGAAAGCTTCTTCGCTCAATGAAAAATCGCACATTAGCATTTGGATTTCTTGTTGATCAATAATCTTATATAATTGAAAAATAATACACCAGGTAACCAAAGGCATTATATATAGAGCATAGAAACTAACTGATCGAATTAATACTTGGAGAAATGCCACTTTTAAATACTTGCTTAATCACCATTTTCAGTTGGGAATAATAATACAGAAATGAAAGAAAACCATTCTGATAAAAAATAACAATGAAAATATTTACTTGAGTGTTTTGTTCTTCTATTTCAGGCAACTGCTTAACCTGTATATCATATTCAACAACAGAATTGCTTCAAAGAAAATCTCCACAAACTTTAGCAACGTTGTTTCTGGTCATCTGGCTAACTTTTCCTTCTCCACAAAGTGATGTGGTAATAATATTTAAGCCTTTAATCCTAGTGATGCGTTGAGGAATTTGCTACCTGAAAGGACAAGTTCCACCATTCTCAGAATGTTTTTACTAGATCCAATATTTGCAGTGTTTCTTTCCACTCAAAGACAAAATATTATTTTTCTTCATCAGCCAACACTCTACAATTAATCAATAAGAGCCCCTGCTCAAATGTAGTACTTATGAGATGAACATTCTTCTTCTCTTCTTACTCGTCATAATCTTCACAACACCTCATATTAACGTTTTTGGAGATGGAGCTTGAGCTTGAGCACGATGAGTGGAAGCTGGAAGCTGCATGCAGGTCGTGGAAACGGGAAATCAAAATGATTACTACTTTCACAATACCGTAAACTTAATTTAGAACCTAGCCCATCTCTCACACCTCCAATCCCATCTCTCAGATACAGGAAACTTTGAGAATTATGGTCTCATTGTACAGGTCTTCATTGGTTAAATCATAGGAGTTTGGGCGCCCCAGTAATTTATAAAGAGCTAACAATGCATTCGTCATACATTCGACAGAATCAGCCTGATATCCGTTGTTATCAGCCTGAAAGTGGGATTGAAAGCTGTCGGGCAGCTGGGGGTGCTACTTCTGCAACTGAAAGAGAGATTTAAGGTTGCAATTGCAAATAAAAAAGAGGCTCTATCACCCCACCCAACATTCAAAGAGCTCAACGTTAGTTACCTCCAAGCCCTAGATCTAAGCAAAATTAGCTATTCTCTTATTGCTCCGACAACAGCCCTCCCTGAAAGGATGGATTGAGCAATAATTTGTTGTTCGTTTCCTCTTCCTTCCGGCAGGACGGGAAACTCCCCTAATTCTCTTCCCCGGGCTGCGTTATATCTGTGTAAGCGCATCTAGCTCAAAATTTGATTTACATTCAATGAGCTTGTTCAAAATTTAAATTTAAATCTCCCTGCACAGCCTTTGGTCACCGATGTGTTACCCATGTGCTAGCTGTCACATGCATTAATGTTGAAGTTAGGTGTCCACGGACTGTCAGCCCAAGGCAGCGGAGGAAGGTAAATGGGTTTTCGACGGGCCCGCAATTTATGAGAGCTAAACGTCCGGAGGTAAACAGCGAAGGAAAACCCTGTGAGTGGGCTTTGTTCTCAACGGTGCAAATGGTCGAGAGAACAGCCCACTCCAAATGGTTGAGAGAATAGCCCACTCAGTGTTTTAGTCTCTCTATATGAAAAAGAAGAATTGTAAAGCAAATATACAGAGAAGAGAAGAAAAGAGAGTGCTAGAGAGAGACATAGAAGAACAAACTAAGAAGAAAAGGAGAAGGAAAACTCTCACAATAGTTCAAGAGCTCAAGGTCGTGTGTTTGAAAGTGTTGAGAGTCGTGAAATATCCTTGTAAATTTTTAAGTTTGTAACTGCGGATATCGTTCTTTTGTTGTGTCGCGATATTGGAAAGACAAATATTTTGGTCGAAGTTCACCCATCCAGTAAAAGGTGTATAGCAGCCCCAAAAGTATAAATAAAAAAGAATAGAATAGAATAAAATAAAATAAAAAATTTAATGCACGGTAACTCAAGTTAACCGTGGCAACTCTTTTTCACTCCATACGCTTTTTTTTTACCAAGATCTAGTATCAAAGAGGGTTTAGGAAAGAAACCTCAATTCTTAAAAAACATAATTTTCTAAGGAAAATTATATATGGCTTCAACTCTAGTTTACAAACTCCAATTTTCGCGGGAAAGAATTATGAGTATTGGTCTTTGACAATGAAGGATTTGTTCAAAGGACCTCAAGATGTATGGGAGATAGTCCAAAATAGCTACCCAGAACTAGCAAATTAGGCTGCATACAATAATCTCACGCAAGTGGAGAAGGATGCCCTAAGGGAACAAAGGAATAAAGATAGAAATGATTTTTTCTACATACACCAAGCAATACATGAAGGCATACTCCCAAGAGTAGCAACAACAAAGACCGCTAAAGAGGCATGAGATATACATTGGAAACCGCCTATCAAGGCTTGGACAAGGTAAATAATTCTAAGTTGCAGATTCTTAGAAGAAATTTTGAATCTTCGTCAATGAAAGATACATAGTCAGTTGAATTATTTTACACTACAGTCATTGGGTTGATAAATCAACTAAAATCTCATGGAGAAAATATAGAAGACAGAAGGGTTGTTGAAAACGTCCTTAGGAGTATTCCCCAAAGATTTGAATCTTTGGTCCTGACCTTAGAAGAAAACAAAGACCTATTGCAATTTAACATCGATGAGTTACAAGCCTCACTCATCAACCATGAACATAGAATCAACAGATCAAATACATTATTAGCTATATTTGCAGCAAAGACATCTTTAAGTCGTGGAAGAGGAAGGGGGAGATATAGCTCTAGAGATAGAGGAAGAAGTTTTTCCAAAGGAGGACACAACAATAGTCTCACGAATATCACTAGTAGAGGACGTCATCAGAACCCCGGCTAGCCAAGTGGTCACAGTTTGATAAATAAAAAATTCAATCTCATTACTACAAGAAATTTGGTCATTATGCATATGAATGCAGGAAGAAGTAGTATGACCAAGGAAGGAAAATCCAAAACCAGTCGATCAACACCACCACTTCATCTAGCACAATGTTGTTGGCATGTGCATCCCCAATTAAATGCAATGCTATCCAAGAAAGTCCATGTGACATATGGTATTTAGTTTCAGGATGTAGCAATCATATGAATGGTAATTTAAATTTGTTTTCTATTCTAGATAAATCAATTTGAACTGATGTCACACTTGGAAATAAACTCCAAGTCACTGTTTTGGGAAAATGTGCTGTTGGTATTCTGACCAAACAGAGGGAGCAAAATATCATACATGTTTTTTATCATGTCGAAGGTCTGAAACACAATTTGTTGAGCATTGGACAACTAATACAAAATGGTTACAGATTCTACATGGAATACAACCATTGTGTGATTAAAGATATACGTCCAACCAAACAACTGATAGCAAAAGTACTAATGACAATCAATTGCTTGTTTCCCTTGAGGATAATGCCAGGCATGAAAGGAAATAAAAATATAGGAGTTGCATTCAAGGCAGAAAGAAAAGAAGCAAACAAGCACTGCGACAAGAAATACAAGTAACGCATTGAAATTAAAGCAACATTTCAATCAGAGGTTCAGGATGAGTCTTGGATGTGGCATTTCAGATTTGGACATCTGAATTTTGGTGGGATGAAGCTACTCCACACGAAGACTATGGTGAAATAATTCCCATTGATCGACAAACCAGAAAGATTTTTTGAAGGATGCATTTTTGTCAAGTAGCATAGAGAGAATTTTCCAGTCGAAAAGTCATACAGAACACGCACACCACTTGAGATTGTGCACTCTGAGATTTGTGGTCTAATGTAGACATCATTCATGGGAGTATGCAATTATTTTCTTACTGTTATTGATGACTTCACAAAGAAAAACATGGGTGTATTTTCTAAAACATAAATATGATGCATTTAGTTGTTTCCAGTAGTTCAAGGCACTCATGGAGAACCAGAGTGGATACAGGGTCAAAATAATAAGGACAAAAAGAGGCGGTGAATATGTCTCGAATGTCTTCGTATATTTATGCAAGACCCATGGAATAGACAATAAATTCATTGCACGAGATACACCTTCGTAGAACGGTGTCCCAGAGAGAAAGAACATAACCATTATGGAGATGGCACGCAACATGATGGCAGCCAAGAATTTGTCAAATGAATTGTCTGACAAAGAGCGTGAATAACAAAGTACCTTAAGAAGCATGGATAGGTATGATTCACAGTGTTTCTCATTTAATTTTTTTGTTGTTGTGTCCCACATGTTAATGTTCTAGATGAGTTGAGAAAGAAAATAGACAAAAAGGGACATAAATGTATTTTTGTTGGTTATTATGAAGACACAAAAGCATACAAGTTGTATGATCCCATCCCAAGGAAAGTAATCATCAGTTACGATGTTCAATTTGTTGAGAATGAATCCTAAGATGGAACCATCGAGAAGAATTTCAAGATGGTATCAAATGCCGAGCATGATGACATGGTAGCGGAAGTGTTTCAAACACCACATGTAAGTCCAAATTCCACAACAACGACGAATCTGAGGACATTGAGATATGGTTCAGCACAAGGAACATCGCCACAAGTCACACCTCAAGCTATGCCAACAAGCACACCAAGAGGACAACAAACTCCATCAAGCAGTTCATCGAGGTTGACATCGATAGACCTAGTAAAGACAAGAAGTCTACGTGAGATATATGAATTTGGTACACCAAATTCATTCTCTCTCTTTGCATTATTTTCTCAAATAGATGATCCTCTAACATTTGAAGAAGTTGTCGAAGATGAAGTATGGGCACAAGCAATGGATGAAGAGATATTATGCATTGAGAAAAATCAAACATGGGAGCTAGTAGATATAGGATTCCGTCAGCAACACCTGCGACATAGGCGTCGTCTCACCTGAGATATATAATGGGTAACTTCCAAAACCATGTTTCTGTAGTTGGCAAGGGATTATAGTCCCTTGGTGTGCAACCAATGTGCTCAACGAAGGAAACAGGATGGCTAGATGGTGGGGTCAGTCTTGTGCGACTGAGCACTACTATATGTCAGCACGCGCAACCTAACCTTGTTCTTAACCTCACAACTGTCGCAACTTGTGTGACGCAGCTGACTCGCTATACTAACAGATCGTCTACGACTTGTGTTGTAACTTAAGGCATTGCATACAGACTAATATATGTATATATTCCAACAACACTTTCTCAAACAGTCATCTACTGATTACAATATAACATCATTCATTTAATCAATATTTCATCATCATACAGTAAGAAAATAACAACCATTCACATAAAAGTTCACATCATCAATCACCCATTCAAACACAAGGGATAACATGGAAACCCATCTGGGAAAAACCACCAAGGTGCTCTTCATCTTGCATGAGAAATGGATATAGCACCTTGCAGCCTGTAGGATGCAAACTGATCTTATGATATGTCTTTATGACTCGGATTTCTAGTTCTCATTCTCTCTGGTTTGTTCTTCTACCCTACTTCTACCAATCCACACACATCTTGGATTGACTCTCCTAATCACTATCTACGCACTTAGCTACAGATACCTTCTACTCCTAGTTGTCTGCGCACAAAGCGCCATATCTGCTGCTCAACAACCTCCTATTGCTACTAGACTCTTCATAATTCTTCTCTTCTTCTAATCTCTACAGAATTACAGCAAAATGGCATCCTTCACTATGGACCTCCAGCTCCCGACAATAACTATTAATCACCAACCCTTATATAGAACAGGTTATCCCTATTTATAACTTCTTTCAGACCACGTAGGGTCGACTACATACTGCTTCTCAGTTACAGGTTGTGATGAGCCATAAAAAATAGTTATAGGATTTCAAGGTCTGACAAAAGGCACTATCAGCCTGACTTACAACCATTCCCTCGTACGTGTGTTTCCGCAGGCTTACGCTGCCTTAAGCGTCCGCGATCTGCACATGTCGTCTTCCTTCCGTTATCACCTACATGCCCATGTGCTCACATTTCCTTCGTCACGCGCATCTCCATTCTGTCTGTGCTGGTCCTTTGCTTTCTTCGTGACCTTCCTTCTTTTCTGTTGCAACCCACCTTCTTTTGCTTGCGCGTGAACTTCTTCCTTGTGATCCTTTCCCAGGCCAACAAAGATGCACCTAGAGTAGTACAACCCGGGTGTGCGGAGGTGGTGGATACTGCAACCAAAGTGGGGAGATGAATGGAAAGGTAAGGGGTAGATGGGTGCAAGTTTCAACGAGATTGTGAGGGAATTCGAGGAAGAAAGTGGTTGTACAAGGGGAGGAGCAAGGTTTCAAAAAGAGAAGAGGCAGAGGATAGGGGAAGGTCCTACTGCGATCGAAATGAAAAACCATGAAGAACAACCACATGGGACGAAGCGACCCGATAGTGACGAAGAGGATGACTAGACCCAGACTACACCTAGGACAGCGGTAAGATCAAACCCTAGCATCAACGTTCCCATGCCACCGCGCACCACTTCAAACTCAGGGATAAACATGAATTCTACGTCGGCTTGCCTGACGTGTCAACAACATTCTAGTAGTAGATAAGCGTCTGTAGGAAGAAGGCTGAGGATGGTAGGAGACGACAATAAGTTACCTTTTTTCCATGGGAACGTGACAGATGATCCCGAGCAGTACTGGTTCCTCCGTGAGGCAGTATGGACTGTTATACAAGCTACAGATGACAATGGCAAGAAGGGCCAACTAGTGACTACTCTATGGGGTCGTGCGCTAGATTGGTACTCAAAATTTATACATGTTCCTATGGGTACCCCTACAAAAACTTTAGATGAGGTTCGAAGGGGACTGATCGAAGAATTCTGGAAGCCTAAATTGGAGGTGCAATACAACACTTAGTTGAAAGAGATCAAGCAGTTTCCAAATGATACTCTATGGGACTTTGAACAAAGGTTTAAGACATTGATGGCACGAGTTAGCTTTGATATGAGTGATGTTCAAAATAAAGAGTGGTTTATAATATCCTTGGTACCTCATATCCGACAACCACTAATGTAGCAGAAGATCATGACACAGAGAGAGGCTCTGGGGATTGCAATAAAGTTGGAAGATTCACCGGTTGGAGAGAATGTAGTTGGCATGAATTAAATACAAGCACAGCTAGAAAATCTAACGCTTCAGTTACAAGACATCAAGAACAAAAAATAAGACCACGACAATCTTTGGTGCACTCGGTGTCACACAGACGGACACACCAAAGATAACTGCCCTAGTTTCCAAAATTATCTAGTTTCAGGAGCGTCGAACCCATTAAGTTGCGGTAGTGTACCATGATGTCGCATATGTCAAGTTAATGGGCACCGAAATGAAGAGTGTAGCTACATGCAGAAGATAGTGTCAGAACCAACCAACCTATACTGTTCCTTTCGTAAATCGGTGGGACATGAAGACAAAGGCTGTCGTGCATATGATCTGCTGCAGGAGAGAACATATGATTCATACTTTGTGAAGGGTGAAGATCATTGCACAGTACAACAACAGCAGATGCAACCTCAGATGGTAAACTCTCGACCTCAACCACTGCCGCAGATGCAATTTATACCATCGCATCTGCAACCATAGTTCACACCACAGCCGTAATTTGTGCCACAGCCACAGTTCACACCACAACCGCAATTTGCACCGCAGGTACAGTACAATCAAATGATGATGCCTTAGCCACAGCCACAATATGTTCAAGCTGCACAGTATGTTTAGCAGCAACCAAATCCCCTGCAGAAACAGATGGCTTAGCCACAGTATAAGCAACAGGGAGGATTTCGCGGAGGATTCCAAGGAAGAGGAGGAGGATTTTGACAAGGAGGATGACGAGGTCGCGGATCAGTCCAGTGTTATGATTGTGGGGGTATTTGGGCATTATTAGATAGATTTCCCACACTTGCAATTCTCATGTACATATTGCATGGTGATTGATCATACTATCGAAAACTTCCCACAACAAATATCAAGATGGAAGGCTAGGAACATTCCTCAGCTGCAGAGCCCAAACCAAGTCCAGACTCTGAATTAGCTGCAAAACAAGAACTAGTTGCAAACCTAGAATAAAGTTCCAATCCAGAATCAAACTTTGAACCAACCTATGAGCCCTGCGTTGAACCAGAATCTGCCCCTCACACAGAATCCCCCAATGAACCAGAATCAAGGCTCGAAGGTAGTGATGATCTCAGTGGAGCCCAGAGGATTTTTATGTTGCCGTTGTCACCTGAACATGAGACACAACAAGAGAGGATGGGCCCCACCCATAGATTCTACTAGGTGGACAGAAGAAGGCACCATTCGATATCACAACTAAAAAGGAGACATTTTCTAGATCCTGGGATGCGATCGTAAGAAATCTTGGTAAGTCACTTGTCGATGAAATGCCTCCCTCTTTTGATTCTACACTAGAGGCAGGACAATCGCAGTAGAATGGTACCTTGAAACACTTCTTTGAGAGTTTCTTATTGCTAGCAAGAGACCCAGATGCTTTGGCTGAGTCTAAAAATTTGTTATGTCGCCCGGGTAAGGAGTCCACAGTGAATTCTTTACATAAGAAAAATATAGGCAAGGAGATGCGTATGGATATTCAGATTGGAGACTATGAAGTCGAATCAGTCATTCTGGATCTAGGGTTAGATGTAAATATCCTAACAAATCAGACATGGGGAAATATGGGGCAGCCGACGTTGGGATGGTCCCCTGTGTAGCTGCGATTAGCTAATTAGGTGAAGGTGCAACCAATTGGACGGGTATCTAACATGGTCGTAGATGTTGAAGGTATGAGGAATCGTGCCGATTTCGACGTCATGGAATTTTTTAATGGTGAAGGCTCCTACCTTACACTGCTAGGGGTTGGATGGTCCAATGATAGCATGGAAGTCATTAACTTCAAAAAGTAGATGATGACTTTTGAGAACCAATATATTAGGGTCATCGCACCTATGGATCCCGATGAAGGCAGGAGATACATTGAACTAGTAAAAGATGAAGTTGTTAAGGGGTGGGATCATGTATACAATATCTTTGAAGATTATATTCACCCCATCGATGACGGAGAACTCGGTTGGCGCATCGTTAGTTCTACGTCTTCTGATTCTAGGGATGCACTAGAAAATTGGAAAAATCACATGCATGAGGTGTCATTTAGGAAGTGCAGTTTGATCACATAGTCACTACGCCATGTCACAACTGATATTGGAGAATTACCAATTTATGAGGGGTTTCTTGAAATTTCTGCGTTCTTAATGGAATTTGAAGAAAAGGTCTAGGAACCACAACGATTGCTAGCAGTGGAGGAAGCACTAAAGGATACTCCAACACGCTGGTGGGTAACTCATAAAAAGACAATTACTGGATGGGCCCAATGTTGATGCTTGATGATAATTCACTTCAGCAATGCAGAGGGATAGCATGTTGGGAGGTATGATGGAAGGAATGACCCTAGCGGCCATTTGATGGAATGCTAAACATTGTGGGTATCATGACCAAAGGATGAATGGGTCCATGTCTTTATTCACACCCTAGATGAAATGCCAAGATCATGGTATGTATCAATGGAGCTATGAAGGGTCATCACCACTTGGGAGGAGCTAGCTGTTTACTTTGAGTAGACCTTTCATTTTGCAGATTCTAATCCCGATGTTAACAATGTACTTTAGATCATTCGAGACGTGGTTATAAAAGTTGTACCGGTCGCATACCCTATGGATCCACATGTGTAGTGCCACATGTAGTCGATAATGGAATGCTATAACATGTCTGGCGAACCTGAATATGATGATCAGCTATGGAATATCAATATCCCAGAGACAGAAGGAAGTAGGGACGTTGTAGTACTAGATGTACCAATTGATCCCATGAGTTAGCCATTGAAGATAAAAAAGGTTAACATTGGGACATAAGAGAACCCAAAATTCACAAGTGTTGGGGACTATTGGGATGAGGCGACTATTGAAAAAATCACAGACCTGCTACATGAATTTCAAGATCTCTTTCCAACAAAGTTCTCATAAATGAAGGGGATACTAGGTGATCTAGGAGAGATGAAGATCCCGTTAAAACTAGATGCGAAACCAATACGATAGAGACGATATCACCTCAATCCACGATACAAAGAAAGAGTCAAGATTGAACTTGACCGTATGTTGGATGCTGGAATCATTGAGCCGGTAGAAGAATTAGAATGGATCAGTCCCATGGTGGTCCAAGACAAGAAAATAGGTGAAGTTTGGATCTGTGTCGACTTAATAAAATTGAATGATGCATGACCCATTTTCGACCCCGCTCACTTATGAAGTACTTGAAGGAGTGGGAAATTAAGAAATGTACTCTTTCACATATGGATTTCATGGTTATCACCATATTAGAATCGCCAACGAGGATCGACATAAAACCACATTTGTCACTGAGTGGGTTGCTTCCAATACACGATGATACCTTTTTGGATGAAGAATGCACCTGCAATATTTTCCCGAGTTGTTGTCACTGCATTTAAATATTTCATTCAGAAATTCCTACAAGTGTATATGGATGATTGGACAATGTATGGCCTAATCAAGGATCATTTGGAAAACCTTCGACTGATGCTGGAAAGGTGTTGACATCATCAGATCGCGCTGAATTCGAAGAAGTGCATTTTTTGCACACCATCTGGGATTTTGTTGGGTGACATTGTCTATAAGCAAGGACTACTCATTGATCTTGAAAAGATAGCACTCATTTTGAGCTTGCCACCACCAAGAAATGTAAATATGCTCAGAGCAACGTTGGGGCACACGAGGTACTATTGCAAATTTATTGGATATGCTGCAATCACTACCCCAATGGAGAAACTTTTGAGGAAGGATGTTTTCTTTATATGGAGTCTAGAATGTCAAAGTAGCTTCGACACACTAAAGGCCAAAATGACTTCATTGCCAATACTTGTATTCCCATATTGGAACAAAGAGTTCAATGTGCATATTGATGCATCTTATGTTATGCTCACACAACCAGGAGAATGAGATCTGGATCACCCTTTTGCTTTCTCTAGTCGAAAGTTGTCATTCGCTGAGATGAACTATACGACCACAGAGAGTGAAGGTCTGGCAATGGTCTATGCACTACAAAATTTCAGGCATTACCTTTTAGGTGGCCACTTCAAGTTGTTTACTGACCACTCCTCTTTGAAGTGTCTAGTCAATAATCTTGTGTTGGGGGGGAAGATATGTCGTTGGTTAATTCTCTTTCACGAGTTTTATTTTGAAATAATTGTAAAGTTGGTTCGCTTGAATCTTGGCCCTCATCATTTAGCCAGAATTGAAACAGGCGAAGAGCCTACTAATATTGAGGATGGGCTACCCGATGCGCAATTATTTTGAGTTGACATGGCAAACAACCATTATGCCCCAACAATCCAGTTTTTGGTGACAGAATTCGCACCAAAATAAATTTCCACAAGCCAAAAGAAGCAGTTGGTGGTTAAAGCTTCTGATTATCAATTGATTGCCAGACACCTGTATAAGCTGGGACCAGATGAAATCTTGCGGCGATGTGTCCTACCACTTGAACAAGGGAATATCTTAGTAGAAGCACATGCAAGAGTTGTTGGGGGGCACTATGGGGGTCATGCAACAACAAGGAAGGTGCTTCGTGTAGGTCTTTGGTGGCCCACTGTCCATAATGATGTGACAGATTATGCACGAAGCTACGATGTTTGTCAACGCACCGGGAAACCATGATGACGAGATGAGATGCTACTAGTACCGCGAGTGACTTTGAAACCTTTCGATAAATGGGCTGTGGATTTTGTGGGTCCAATCAACCCAGCCAGAAAAAGAACTGGTGCATGGTACACAATCAGAACAATAGCCTACTTGACAAGATGGGCAGAGGCTACCCCAGTTGTGGACTACACTGCTGCGACAACATCAAGATTTATATTTGATAACATTGTGACATGGTTCGTATGTCCAAGGGTATTCATGAGTGACTAAGGAAACCATTTTATCAATCACACAGTAAGATTACTTACGGAGGAACTGCAGATACAACTGGCAATAAAAGTACACCATATCATCCACAGGAAAACATGACTGTAGAAGCATTTAACAAAATCTTGGACCATGCACTTATAAAGGTATGTAATGCTAACCGAGATGACTGGGATTTGAATATTCCAGCCGTGTTGTGGGCGTATCACACCACATGAAAAAGGTTGACAGGGAAAACACCATTCAAATTGGTATATGGGAAAGAGGAAGCCATGCATATGGAGTACATCATTCCCAGTCTATGCATTGCAGCAAGAACCGACATGGATGCTGACGTAGCATTAGAAGAGTGCATAGCATAGTTGATGCAGCTTGAAGAAGACCATTTTATTACAGGATTCCATCAGCGTGTCGAGAAGGATCGACAGAAGGCGTGGCATGATAACCACATAAAAAACAAACAGTTTCAGCAAGGAGATTTAGTGATTCTCTATGGCAGCAAGTTCTTGAAGCATCCAGATAAGTTACAGATGCATTGGTTAGGTCCTTATCTTGTTAATTCTATTACCTCTATGGGCGCAGTTCAATTGCAACAATTAAATGGGTCGGTGCTACCAAAGCTTGTGAATGGCAGCCGCATGGATCCCTAACAGACGGGGAAAGAACTGCGCAATGCCTGAGGCACTCTGCAATGCAAAGAAAAGAAGTAGGATAGATAGAAAGAGGAATGGTGCACCAGAAAAAAGGGGTTATGCAAGAATAGGGATCATTAGCACAGTAAGGTAGCTAGACTACGATAGCCACAGGGATGCGATTTAGTCAAGTCGGAAATAAATACGGGTAGTTAAAAGCAGTTAGCTAACAATGCTTGTTGAAGAAAGGTGCATTTATTGATGATCCGATCATTGGGTTGGAAGAATCGATGGTAGATTTGGGTAATTAATGTGGGATTTAGTCATGATGACTATGACTAATTTAGTAATGATGAACAATGGATCACCTCGATGCTATATGAAGGGGTTCGACGTAGGTTGGAAGCACCATTGAGCTGAGTTGCAGTAGCAAAGAGTGATTGAGATAGGCCTGCAAAGAGTGTCGAGTGAATTGGGAGAGTTGTAGGGTGAAGGTGAGAGTGCCTCACGACTATGGGTAAGTGTTGTGGGATGCAAAGTAATACTGACATGGTTGAGATTTGTAGTGAAGGAGACTCGCCCATTCGACCAGTTTCCATAGTGGAAGAAGTCACCAGCATGCATATTGGGTCATCCAACCTCCCGACGAAGAAACAAGGGGGGAAGAAACAACACTCCCAAGTGCCGACCAAGAGGAAGACAAGGACATCACCGAGGGAACATGAAGACATGGCTACCTAGACGGGGCCATCCATATCTAGAGCTGTAGACTCTGTTGTCCACACCTAGTGCGAAGCCTCGAATCTTGACCAAAAACCAAAAATATCAACCAAAGATGCACTACTATCGCAAGGGATGGTGTGCACTACCAACATCATCCCTGCATTGATGAAAATGAAGTACGAGGACCATTACTTGTTACTTCTGAGGGATGTTGCAAATGATCCCTACGAGTCATTTCCTTCATTCACGGGAGGACCAATCATGCGTATTCTGCAACCATGGGCGTAAGGGTTGGATAAATATGGGTTGCTAGGGCTCATTAATATGCCGCATTTTGGGCTGTTGAATGAAGTGAATGCATGTGTAAAGAAAATTTTGGCTTTCTTTCATTGAGGAACACTTTGGTTGGACACACCCATTGAATTTACGATGGACCTGATCTCAGAGATAAAGAGGTTTCCAAAGGATGTGCTAGACCCATCACAATATTTCAAAGGGTGGGATACTGACAAGAGGCTAGCTACATGGTTAAAGGAGAGGTATGATTTGCAGCGCAATGGCAGAGCATATCGCATTGACAACATTAATGATAGAAAGGTGTGGATCTCTGCATGGATTTTGGCAAGTAAGATTGTCAAGAAGAATTTCCCTATTCAGTGAACTTCGGGGGTGATTGCATGTGTGCAGAAATGTGCCGAGGGAGTCCAAATGAATTGGTACCTATTTTTGTTGAATCAGTTGACTGAGGATGCGGTCACAGTCCAGGATGACGAGCGACCCTTCACTTATAGTTGGTTATTGATCTTAATTGCATTGGTGGCTTGGATGGAGCTAGAAGACTACCAACGCATGAATGTGGAAGCTGTTAAAGTGTGAAACGGTGCAAAATATAAAAAATTTTGGTAGGTAGAAGGGACCAATCGGCAAGCAGATATCAACTTTTGGGTCTACTGGGAGGCGTTACAAGTATTAGTGGTCAAAATTCCATGATTGTCAGACGCATCAAAAGTAAAGAATCAGTGGATTATGCGGTTCGCCATCAGGACTCATACTATTTAGATCCAGGCTCGCCGCGACCCTGATAAGCAATGAATGCCAATGGCTTATAAGGTGATAGACGAAGACTTGGAAACAATGGTTCAGGATTTTCCTGTAGAATGGCATGAACTAGTAAGTGCAGAGGAAGTATCAATGAGACTGCCCACAGATGCACCCGAGGATCCGGTTAGAGGAGCTGACCAGCAGAGTCACCATGACTCGGATGGAGAATGCTCCACAGAAACCCCCGTCGACATTGAGGCAGAACATATATTTAAGGAGATAAGGATGAAGCAGAAAATGGAAAAGGATGCCAACAGTAGTACCAGATATGCGTTAGAAGCACAATTACAACGAATTATTAATTTCGTCATGGAATCATCTAACGTTGCCACAAAATAAATACAGAGGTATGATTAGGAAGGTTTTGCTGAGGTACACACCAAGTGGGACTCTATATAATTTTGTAGCAAGAAGAGGACCATAAAGTGCAGGATTTCACGTCAATTAGCACTAAGCCACGGACCAGGAACATTTAGGTTCCCTCCACTACAATCGGTGTTGGACGAGAGGATCTCAACTCCTCATTACAGTAGCTGCAGAGAATTGCGTTGGAAATCAACAAGCTATCGAATCAGACGCTAGTACACATGCAGCAGGTCGCCAACCGGGAGTTGGATGATAGAAAAAAGGAGCTCAACGACCAGTACTTACGGTCGTAGACTAAAGAAGAAGCAATGAAGAAGGAACATTAGGAATTGTGATGGGTAAGGGAGCAGCTGACAGCAGAAAAATTGTAGCAGATCGCAGCATTAAAGACAACAGAGGAGGAAATGAAGAGGAAGACTGCTAGAGAAATTACTGAATTGAAAAAGGAAATTAACCTCCTTGTTATTGAGAAGGCACAACTATTCACCAGTCAGGGGCAGGTAGAAGAGGCCATTATGAATTCCTTCCAGTACATCCACGAAAGCACAGTAGAGCTGGATGCAGTCACCAAGGCCAAGCGACTTGGAGAAGTCATCCCACAGCTCCAGTTGAACAATGTCATGTTAAATTATATGGTTTACCCACACACACCACTAGAGCAGGTCACAGAATGGAAGAGTCCCATTGAATATATTGTGGCATAGTTTGATGAAATGGAGCAAGATTCCAAGAAGGTCATGAAGGCAATGACACAATTTTGGGGTAGTGTCGTCCAAGATGAGCAGCTAGATCAACTCACCAAGCAATTGCAGGAAGTCAAGACCCAGTTGGAAACATTGAAGACGACGTTACGGAAAATGCCACCAATTGTGTCAATCACATGATATGCAAAACTAAAGGAGCTCCAACAGCAAGTTGAAAAGGCATAGGAGCGACAACAGAAACACAGTGACCAACTCGACAAGTTCCAAGAGATTGGAGCACAACTATCGGGAAAATAAGTCGATGTGCTGTAGGATATGCAAGATGAAAAGAAAGAGGTTAATTCCAAGATGGTGGAGCACCCATTGAATCAAGATCTCCTTACATGTCAAGATGTTGCTGAGAAATTCAAAGCGCAAGTCACAGAAATTTCTCAGCAATACAAATACTTCAAGATTAAAATCAATGAGTACACTAATTCTAGCTGATGTTGGGGGAAAATAAGTCGATGTGCTGTAGGATATGCAAGATGAAAAGAAAGAGGTTAATTCCAAGATGGTGGAGCACCCATTGAATCAAGATCTCCTTACATGTCAAGATGTTGCTGAGAAATTCAAAGCGCAAGTCACAGAAATTTCTCAGCAATACAAATACTTCAAGATTAAAATCAATGAGTACACTAATTGTGGCTCGAGGAAGAGACACAATATTGTGTTGGGGGCCTGTTGGAAACGGGTTGGGGTAAGTTGCGCAACATTGCGGATGTTGTGCAAGCTTAGAAGACATCGCGCAAAATGAAGATAGCGTGATAGGTGGAAGATAGACTACTTTTGATTATTTTGTGTTACTTTTTGTACTTGTTGACCATTTTTTGTGGATATTGGTCATTAGTCAATTAAATTAGTCAGGACTTAGTTAGAAGTGGACTATGAATGTAAAGGCGAAATCCTATATATAGAAAGAAGAGTTGTAAGGGGGTATATAGATCGATAGATGACTATGATGGATATCAAGTTGATCATAGACTATTTTTGGTCTGAATGAAGAGATAGATTATTATCTGTTTTGATCTGTGGTTGCACAGAAGTAACTTTGATAAGATGAATGTTGAATTGAATCATTGTTATCTTCTGTTTTCCTGTCTTTTTGTTCCTGCAAAATTGATGATACATGCTAAGTGACTCTGAAATATGGATCTAAGATGCGATGTTTATTGTTTATGAATGTTGTTATCTTTTAGATATGTTCTGCACTATTAGATATGTTACAATTAGAATGAATGATGCGCAGTGATGAACGGTTGATTCCATAACCCTCTTCCATACCGCAGAAACTTGGTTCTATCAGCCCTCCCTTGAACATCTCAGGTGAGACCTCATCCACTTTGTGGGTGTTGCTAGACAGGGTAAAACCCATATGGGCCAATGCTCAGCGAGATTGCAGCGAGTCGAGTGTCAACAAAGTGGGACCCTTGTTGACTGGGTTTTGTTGGTTGAGGGTTGAGCGAACAATAGATTCTTTCCACTCTACACACCATTACTGAACAATGGTATCAGTTTCTTCCTCCATGAATTTAAATAGGTTTGTTAACCACTGCTTCTATGGGTCTTTCCTTTCTTGGATGTAGATGTGGTTGGGCCCCTTATAAATCTCATAATGTTCATGTAGCATTCCATAGTGGAGGCCTATAACCACGATATATGCACAACATTATGTCTAAGTTCTTCTGCATGCATGTAGAATTCAACATTTTTATCTATCTTCCTCCTTCCTGTCTCAATGAGCCAAAGGTTTGCATATCTTACCCGTTGAAAAGGAAAATGTTCCTCCATACCCTCATAGTTTGGTGGTTCCTCCCATGCAACAAAATAAATTAGGATCAACAGCCATGAATAGGTAAAAGGGTTACCTTTCTGCTGGGTTTCAACACATTAATTAAGAATCTTGTTTTAATCATAGCCCTAGATGTTTAAAACTAATTTTAATCACAACCATTTATTTTGATGGAGGTGGTTACCTCAAACAAAACTAGGGGAAAATAATTGTTCTCTAATCATTGTGGCCAAGATAATTGGAGAGGAAGAGAGAAGAGAAGAGAAGGGTTTGAATAGAAATAGAATCCTTGAATGAGAGAGGAAATATGATATGAATCCTAGGATATTGAGTGTGGCATGCTTCGCAATAAAAACTAGCACATTTATTGCACACCGTACAACCATTTATGTTGGGCACATAATTTGAAAACAATTTCTAAACTGACAGGGCCATTTATTGCATGCAATACTAGAATTTAATATAGGTCACGCGTCAATATTTTGGTGGTAAATTGGGCACAATGTTTTAGGAATATTTTAGGCACAAATTCCTAGAAAAGATACATGATTTAATGTTGTTCGTACAGTAGTTTGTATAGGTAGAAAAAAAGAAAAATTATCAAGGAAGCAAACAAGATATGAATTTAAGGTTTGTACAACCACATGGGTGAGGCTGTACAACACAAATTTCAAGGAATCGATACAACACAAATGTCAAATATATTATGGCACAAATTTTGAGGAAGAAAGGGAGATAAGTAATTTTGTTCTATTTTGTAATTTTTTCCTAAAGAAATAAAAAACTCTCTCTGAATAGGTTTTCCCTTCAAGGTTTTTTCTTGGACCAATTTGGTAAAAAATCACTAAGTCAAATTTATGTGTGTGTGACTATCATAAAATTTCTTATCTTGAAAGTTTGGCTGTCATAAATTTCTCAGTTGCTTAAAAGTTGAAAATTTTCCATCTGTTCCAAGAAAAAATTAATTATCATGCATGTAAAGTTATTTTACATTCATGGGGTTTGGGAATTAAAATTCATGCAAAAAAAACTTGAAATCAGATTGGGAATACAAAAAATTTATGGTATCAAAGCTGAAGTAAACAGAAGAAATAAAAATCAACGTGAAATTTTAGACTTTGTGAATAAGGGAAAACATGTGTTTTTTGAAGAAAATAGGTCCTTGGACTGTTTGTGGTTATGGATACCAGACTTAGGATTGAATATAGTTTGGATGGGATAGTCAATTTTTTCCTATGGAATGCTAGAGTAATGTTGATACTACAAGAGTATGAACTATGGGATATAGTGAACACTACCACTATAAATTTAGTTAAAGTTCCTAAAGGTCCTCACGATAAGGCTGCTTTTGACAAGAAGGATATTAAAACTAAAAAATTAATTCTTGATGCCATAAAAGATCACGTGATTCCATATGTCACATGTAAATATTAGGCTCATTAGATGTGGATAGCTTTAACAAACTTGTGCCATAGTTCCAATGAAAACCAGAAAATGGTACTAAGGGAAAAGTTGAAGGGTATTTTGATGAACAAGGGAGAGAACATGGCTTGCTACCTTACAAGGATCAACCAATTTTAAAATGAACTTGGAGAATTTGGGGAGGTTGTACATGTTATTGAGTTTGTGCGTACAACATTGAATGGTGTGATGAAGCCATGGGTTATGTTTGTAAAGTTGGTAGTTGCTTGTGAGCATATGCCTTCATGGGATCATCTCTAGGATGATTTCATTTAGGACAAGACCTAGAGAGATTATTTATAGAGGATTTCATCTCAGATCAAATATGATGAAGAAAATTTAGCATCAGTACGAAAATGAAAAAAGAAGAAGTCCAAGAAGGGTACTAAGGGTGGGACAATGTAGCAGGTTGTAGAGAAAAATAAGGACATTGGAAAAGTTAAATGCTTTACTTAGCAGAATTTTGAGCACTATGCTCTAGACAATGTCCAAGAAAAAATAAGAAGAAGCACCAGATAGCACCAATACCTGGGATTGGTGAGTATGTTGCTCGATTCAAGAAATAGTTTTCTCTCTATGTTGGTTATATAGAGAGAGCATCTATCACCGGCAGCAATATGGAGCACCACATGGAGCATTCCATGATTGTTGGTCATTCACTAAGTGAATATACTACTCCTTCAATGTTGTATATTGAGAATGGGACTTCGACACATATGACAGGTGTATGTGATGTGTTCACTAAGATGATGTCACATAACTATAATTTCCAAAATAAAATTATATATATATATACGCTTTTACCGAATGAATAATGTAGCATGTAATATTGATCGCAGCATGAATACATTATTGTTTATTTGTGTAATATCTGATATTTGAACTCTTACTAAATTGGGCAGGTTATAATTTAAGCGATGTTTACATCTAGTTATTGACGAACTTAGCACCACACCTTACGGTGATGTTATTAATGATTTTTATATTTATCTTACTATAAGGTTTGCTAAGGGTTTCTTAGCCCTAAGGCTAAGTCTCTATCCGAGTCATCACACCATAACTCTAAACTAAAAACATGATGCTAGTTGCATAGTTTTATGACGATGAAGAATCGGGGGACTATGGTGTGAAACACCATAGTCCTTATCCCATTTACCATGGCATGAAGTATTGATATGGAATAGTGATGTTAAATCAAGTTGTGGACCATAGTCCTAGCAGGAGACACCATGTATGAATAAGTTTTTATGATATTGATTGAAATGATAATAATTGGGAAACTATGGGGCTCATACCATAGTCGTGGTTTGACCCTTGGAATTACAATCTTTGACATGTTATAATATATGGTTTTAACTATGAGATATAAGGGGAGGTACAAGGGTTATGATTTGATGGTAGTATAGTTGACCTTAGTATTAAATATTTCTCCTTGTTGCAAGTTGACAGCGCAACCAAGCAGTTAATGGCATGCTTGAGATTAAATATCGGCCCTCCATCTATCTTACATGCTAGCAAGGGTTTTAATGTGGGTTTTCTTGTCTAAATGTTTTAGTGCGTTGTTGTTTTTGGTCTGCAAGGTTTGGGGAAGAAGTCTCTTCCTTCCATGGTAGCACTGTGTAGTTTCTTTTGTTAAAACTCTTACCCAACCGTTAATGGTGTTCGTCTTTTTTCATCTGAGGTGAGTTGGAGGTATTACATGGTCTTGATGGATGCCAAAAAGTCTCTTCCTTGTTGGTTTACAATGAATCGAACCTGGAAAAATGTTCAATGGCCTTTCAAATTCCTTTAACCATGTATGATAATCGAACCCAACTTAGTTCTGTAATAGTTTTATAACTTATTTTTAAGAATCTTAAGCAAGAAAAACTGAATTGGGTTTTGTTTTAATCTACAGGAGAGGAGGGATAAGGGCGTCCAAGAGGAACTGACCCCTATCCCTCTCTGCATTCAGATAAGGTAAATTATTTTCAACTTCAGTCATCATCGTTCACAGTTTTTAATAAATTTTGTTATAGTTCTAACTGCATCGCTGGTGACTACAGGTTATGGGAAAGCTTGCGAGGGTGGCTAAAAGGTCACCTTCTCCTAGGACTATTACTTCAAAATCCAATGGTGAGTATATAAAAATTCATACTTTCTCCATAGTATGAAAACAAATTATTTCTTAACTTGTAGATGAAAAAACATAGTTGTTATTGAATTTGCATGTGACTCCTGGTGTGGATGCTTCCCATTCTGCGTCAATGGTCCTTCAATAGCCATGAGGTAAGGGTTATCTGATTAAAAGGTGGTTGGGTTCGTGGGATGTGTAGGAACCAAGATTTCTCCATAATACAAGGTAAGTTGTATTGTAATTTTGTTAAGCCCTTACGGGTCTTCATCCTATAGGAAAGAGGGCTTCACAACCTCTCTATTCCATCATTGCCATAATTCCTTTTTATATGTGTATGTTTTAAAAGGACCATGGATTCCATCTTCAATGGATTTACCGCCACTCTAGTTTAAGCGTTGTTGTAAATCATTTTTATATGTTATGATTTAAAGGAACCGTGGATGCCATCTACGATGGACTTATAGCCACTCTGGTTCCGAACCCTATACTTTTAATTTGATATTTAAATAATTTAATATGAGCCCCTTTTGTGTCTGTACTAGCTTATCATTTTCAGTTTCATTTTTAAATATAATACCTCTCGTAAATTGTTCATACGCTGGACTCCATTGTATAATGGTCTTATTGCCACGTAACAAATGTTTAGATGCTTTCGATGTTTATGAAAAGTATATTAACTTGATTTTGAATCGATGGAGTTAATTCATTTTTCAGTTAATATCCAAGCCTGAAGGTTATATACCCATGATAATAGGTTGTATTAGATTTTACTCATTTGGTTTCTTGCTAAATATGATTTTGCAATCCTCATCTAGATTCATGAGCTATTGTAATGGTTATAACATATATGAAAGATTTAGTTATAATGAACTTCCCACTCCACTTCAGTCGTGTAGCTATTATTTAGTTGATTCAATAATTAGATTTGGATATTGTGGTTTTTATTGTATTTATAATTATTACTTCGATCCTCTCAAATCTCGACATGCATTTGAAGGATTTGGTTTAATTTAAGAATTTCCTCTTCTATTGTGTTATGTTAACTAGTGAAATTTCCTTTCTGTAAAGTCATTCTGTAATTTAACTAAATTTTAACTTGAAATAGTATGATTCTAGTTTTTTTAAATAATCATTCTAAAATGATTGGGTTTAAAAATAGGAAAATCCTGAGTCTAGCTATGTAGGAAACATTTGACTTTTAAGAAAATGGTTAGTTGAAAAAGAGATACATTTAAAATGATGAAATATTACATCTCCAACATGACTTAAAATTTTTATCTATATCTATGATAACTCTTCGTTTAGAAATCCTAATCACGCTTCAAATTACAACCCTTACTAGACGATACTCTGATTTGGGTATGGATGCCCAAAAAGAGGTTCATTATAAAATATTAAAATAAAAAATATACACATACTACTTAAGATTAGTTTATTTCATATGATAAGATACCATATAAAAGATAATAAGAACATATGAATAATACCCTTACTGTAGAAAGAATAAATATGATTCATAATTAACTTTAAACAAGTCTAACATAGATAAGAAGTAGAATAGGAAACCTGACACAGCTGTAAAAAAAAAACATAATTGAAATAGACGTTCCTCCCAAAACAAATTATACAACTTGAAGAGAACTATATACTCACAACAAGAACTCTATCCCTAAAAAGTACATTTTTTTTTGTCAAAAACACCAAAATCGACCTTCAAAATGAAAATTGATGCTACTAGTAGCACTCTTTTTTGTTTCTTGGTTAAAAATACAAACATTGTCTTAAAAACCCATATTGTTCCTAACAATACTCTTAAAATCAACCCTTGAACAGAAAACTAATGGTACTAGCCACACATTGGTTTTTTGAAAGGCTATAATTAAAACTTGTTTGAAAAATAGACTTAACAATCAATATTATTGTTAGAAAAATCATAAAATCACCCTATAAACTGAAAAGTAGTGCTAACATCATAACTTTTTTGAAATCATGGCCTTGAAAATATGGTCTCCCCTCTTAGTGACTATCACTCAACCCTCCTTGTTTTTTAAATTTGTGCATATTTATTATTTGTAAATATTTTTTACACATAAATATCGCCATCATCATGTGATGAAGTCCCAAACATCAATTATTTCTCTGAATCCCAAGGTGTGAAGTGAAAATACTAGCCCTGACTTCAATATTTCATATAAGAATCTAGCACCTATTCTACCCTTAAGGAAATAATCATTACCTTCTTCAATAACGCTCACTGTCTCTTAACAGTCAGTGGTGCCACTGCTTTTTCCCCTTGTTCAATGTGCGGTTCTACCCTATCACTACTCTGTCATAGTGGAGGAGAAGCGGTGCCTGAGGTAAAAAGTGAAAAAGAGAAGTTTCCATGAAGCTTCTCGAAGGAATATTTGTGGCAACCTCATCCCTACTCCTAAGGACTTGGACTCAAGATCCATCCTTTCGGGATCTCCCTTCCACCTCGCCCACCATTTACTCAAGCATCCCTATCCTCCCAAGGCCTATAAAACCAGGCTCATACCCCATGGTTGAGGGAGAGCAAATTTATGATGTTTGCATTCAGATTCTGGCCTAAATCAGTAGGGTGAGCATAGGAGGATAAATTCAGAGCTTTTGGGGACAAGGTATTGGCATGAAAAGGAGCATCACGACACTAAGGAAAAGGTTGTAATCTTTCTTCTTGATTATTAATGCAAATTTGGTTCCTTTCCCGTAAAGTTTGTTGTGTTATAATAATGTATTTTAATATTGGATTCCTTAGTCACTAACATATATTTGAGGATTATATTATGTTTCTTCCAATCTTTTTTTCTTGTTTCATGTGATTGTGCAGGTACGTTTGTGAAGATCCATCACCATAGGAAACAACTACACTACTTCAAAGGGACTCATTCCACATATCCACAACTTCTAGGGGAAGTCTTCCAACTCTATTGTAACTCATTTGTTCTAGATCTAAACCATTCAGAATAGAGGAACAACTCTTGTCCGCAAGAGGTACATTTTTCCTAGCAACAAATCTGGCGACTCTGTTGGGAAGAGCTTTCAGCACATCTGATCTTCCTTGGTTTTCAAACTCTTGTCCGAAATCCAAGCTCTAATATTTCATTGATCATATCTACTAGCTTGTCTAGTGAGATCTTGGTTTGGTATTATCAGCTATGAGTCATTCTTACCTTATGTACTTCATATTCTTGTCAATTCATGATTTTAATGCTGGTATTACAGTAGTTGACTTTTCGTTTTTCGCCATTGTTTTGTTTTTTATTTCTACAGGACACCGCACATGCAAAGTAGAAAATAAGCGGTGCCACTGCCTCTGTGTAGTTATTAGGAAGCAATGCCACCCCCTATGCCAAGTTATCAGGAAGCGGTGCTGAGCCAGAACCGCCTTGTCACTCACTATCCTCAAGCGGTGCCATGTAGGCCTTCTACAGGCTTGTCATTTTAAAATTTGGTTTAGTTTTTGCTTTCAGTTCTATGTGCTTGGGCTTCTTTTCATATATCTGAGTAGTTAGATTCAAAGTTTGGATGTGGTAAATGCTTTCTTTGTTGAATTCAAAAGGCTAGGTTACACTCATCATTTTGATTTCTTGTATGCTAGTTTTCACTTTCGAAAGGAGTGCTTGGAAGCTTAGTTCAGTTAAATCTCTTTTTGCTTCTTGACAAAATTGAAAACGAATACTTTCTTTTTCGTTTTTTGACTTTTATTCTTTGTTAGTTTACGAAAGACATCTTTTTTATTTTAAAATAATTTGTTTGTTGAGATTTGATTATAATTTTTCTTGAATAACAAATTATTGGATTCTCGACCAGCCTCATAAGATTTCAGATCTCCATATTCTTCTTTCTTTTTAGACTCTTGTCTCATCAAAAGAAAAAATTTATCATAGTTTTAAGTAAAATCTATCCATTTTTTAAGAAAATTGAAAAAAATGCTTAGTGTGCGTTTGAGTATTTTTGTCTTTCTTATTAGGAAAAGAGATCTTGCCCCATTTTCTTTCTTTCGAAGATTAGCTTAGAAGTGTGTTGCTTGTTTTTATTCTCAGAAAGATTTGTTTAGTTATACTGTTTGGGAAAGTTTTGGTTTTGAGACAAAATTGAAAAAGAAAACACTCTCTCCTTCCCATAAGTAGGCATGCTTTGAATGGTAAAGTGAAATTTTTTTGCATATCAATGATTACATGGTTTTAATTTTCTGTCATAACTCCATGCATTCATTTAACCGTTCAACTTAAAATTAACGGTAGCTATAGGTTAAAAATCTTAGTAACTTAAGTGATATGTTAGAGACGTGTTCTAGCATTATAAAACGTAGGAGCTATCGTTTATTGCCTGCACTGCAACATAGGAGCTGCGCTATTTTTCCATGTACCATCGGTATATAGAACGAACTTTTACGTACCCTTGAGGTATATCGAAAGGTACTTCACGTAATCGATTGTATATCAGAAGGCCCCTTGTGAACAATTATGCATTAGACAACACTACTATGGATTTGAACTCCCACGTACCTTGCATATATCGAGAGGCCCTTCTAGGATTCCTGAAACCATCTGAGAAAATTCCTTTTGGCTGTCTTGTTGGTGCAATACACCAAGAACAATACTTGGGGAGATTACTATGCACGTACCGTTCAAGTAGTCGAGTATTCAGGTGAGGGACGATTGATCCTCCTCACCGTATTTTACTGTTGGAGCCTACGATATATAGTGAGTTGCAAAAAAACTTGACAATCCTAGTGAGGAACTGATTTGTATCAGCCCCTCTTGTCACTTAAGTTTGCTTGTGGCCTGTATTTTGTGTAGGAGAACTTTTGTGTGATATTTTCTAGTTTTGAAACCCTAGGTTAGGTTTTAGTGACCATACAATCTGGCTGAGTTTCAGTTGAGACGATCCAGAAGAAACCAGGGCTTACCACCTGACTTTCCTCTTGTCACAGGGGAGAGCCCAATGGAAGCCACAGATGAAGGATCTACAACTGACTCCCATGTTGAAGGAATCCTAGTTGTGGAAAGTGGAGAACAATTCACTACTTACATTAATCCCTTGGTCCAACAACCTCCGATGGCTGACACTTCCTTTCAATCATCGAGGGAAGGTCATGTTGATAATCACGTTGAAACAGAATATGGCCCTAATGATCCTTTTTAGAATGTCTATGGGTCAAGCTCTTTCTGAATTTGGGTTTACTAGACCTTCTTTTGATAATCCTCCACCAGGTGAGGACGAGTATAGAAGGATTCAAGCATCTCTTGACCGTGCCCGTAATTTTCAAGAGAGAGTGGAAATAATTATTGCCTCACCTGTACCTCACAAAGAACCTATGTCATATATTTTACCCCATCTTTTGGATCCGTGTCCTTCTGAATATTATTCACTTTCTACGAATTTGGATCCTACTAACAATCTCCCAGCTCATGGTGTGACTCCTCATAATCTGGGTCAAACCTCCAACCCTACTCCGACAGTTTCACATCCTAGCTCTATTTCTTGTCCTCCCATACCCTCCATAGCTAGGGGGGAATCCTCAACTCAAATGGTATTAGTATATTCCAACGCCGGGGCGCAACCCTCGATGCAAGTTGCATCATCAGTTAGTGGAGTTTCTTTTAGTTCCATGTTGACATCTGTTGTAGGACAACCCACGATGGTTGTTCCTCCCACAAACACCAACATGGTAAACCCTCCGCTAAGTTCAGGCCAACCCTCAGGGGCACAACTTGCAGTCAACCAACCTTCTTGGGGTTATGGTTACCCAGGGAATCAACTACCTGTAGGAAATATGAACTATCAACCTATGTTTACATGAACTATGTATCCTAGAATCCCTTACCCTGGAAACACGTTTACACCGTGGGGGAAACCAAATTTATCCTACATGCCAACCATGGGAGGAATACCTATTCATATTGTTGGAGGTCCTGGGGGGGTACCTTATGATGGCCCACCCTTTGGAGGACCACATGGAAGAGGCCTGCCTGGTGGAGGCCCACCTAGAGGAGGTCCACCTTACGGAGGACCACCACCAGAAGGACTGCCACCTGAAGGCCCAACACCTAGAGGTCCACCACCACTTGGAGGCCCACCACCTAGACGACCAACATCAACAGGACCAACACCCAAAGGCCCACCACTTGGAGGTCCACCACCACCTGGTATTAGAGGAAATTTCAATTTAAAATGGGCCTTCCAAAAATAATACAAATTCCATGTCATCATGTATTAGCCAATAAAAATGCTTTAAAATTAAAAAAGGGAACACCTCTAAAAAAAAATTTTAATATAAGTTTGGGGATATGTATCATAAAAAAAACTACCTTTTTTTGTTCATATTTTTGACATATCTCCCTGTGCTTTTACTCAAATTTTGATCGGGAGAGCTCGTTGGATGCGGAATTAAATTCTACATCCAACGAGTTCCCACTCGGCATACTTTTGACAGGCCCCACTACCCCAAAAACAATAAATACCTGAAAAACGTGATGATGATGACATCATCATCACGTTTTTCAAGTATTTCTTGTTTTTGGGGTAGCATGGCCCGTCAAAAGTATGCCGAGTGGGTACTCATTGGATGTGGAATTTAATTCTACATCCAATGATCTCTCCTGATCAAAATTTGAGTAAAAACACTGGAGATATGTCAAAAATACGAACAAAAAAGTAGTTTTTTCTTTTCTTCATCCAAAATTAATAAATATTATTTTATTATTTTAACTATTATTTTATTAATTTTCCTTCAAAGGCCCTTTTTGAGTTGAAATTTCCTCTAATGAGGCCCACTACCTGGGGGACCACCACCTTGAGGTCCACCACCACCCTCGAGTGGCCCTCCTCCTAGAGGTCCACCCCTTTCGGGAGGATCATATGCCTATCGACCATCCCAACAGCCAGTATATCAGTTAACTTATGGTCCTATTGGTACACATATGCCTTATCAATACTACTAGCATGTCGAACCCAATCGAAAACTTCCGTTCTTGGAAACTTTGGACTTGCCCGATCTGTCCAAGTTGATTAATGATCCCATTGAGTACAACCCTTTATGGCTTGCTATTCTAGTCAAGTTACCATTAGACATTCCAAAGTTTGATGGGAAGCAAGGAGATGATCCAAAAAATCATGTCATGACATTCCATTTGTGGTGTTCTTCCAACTCCTTGATGGATGAATCTATTCGGTTGAGACTCTTTCAGCACACTTTGACCGGTACGACCACGATATGGTACATTGAACTTCCACAACATTCGTTTGTGGACTTTAGTCCATTGGAAACCGTTTTTCTCACAAATTTTCAGCTACCTATTCACTACAAAACAAGTACAAACCTTTTGACCTCACTCCATCGAAACACTTCCATGGATATATCAGACCATATTCATGAGTGGAGAAGGTGGAAATGACTCATTAAAGCTCCCATCCTAGACCAACTATTAGCTGATTGGTTCACTAAATCCTTGTTTCCTCCCAGTTCTTGAGATGTTGCTATGTGTGGTGATGTTACTGAAGAGTAGGCTATCAGTCGCGTTCAGTATCTGGATTTGGTATATTCCCAATCTGGAACTCTATATGACCTAATTCATCAAGCTCCTTGTCCCAGCATGGACCCTACCAAGCCACCTATAGAAACTCCTGTTGATTGGGTGGTCAGTTCAATCCAACCCTCGTCAGCGGCCAAGCCTTCCAAGCAACAAAATACTCCTTCTACTTCTCTTTTGACTCCTACAATTTTCGTCGAGGTGAATTCTATCCAAAGTACACAAACACCCAGAAATAAGAAGAAAGGTAAAGGAAACAATAAGAAACCTGCAAACAAATAGTAGAATCCCAAGGCTACGGCCAGAGAGAATGATAATAAAGGAAATAGAAATGCCAAGTACCCCTTATTTTTGTGTGGTGGTGATCACTTCATGAAGGAGTGCCCTCGTCATGAGGATATTGGTAAATTTTTGAAGATTAACCCTACAACAGTGGTGCTTACCAATCCC
Organism: Pseudotsuga menziesii; assembly: GCA_001517045.1. Taxonomy (NCBI): domain Eukaryota; kingdom Viridiplantae; phylum Streptophyta; class Pinopsida; order Pinales; family Pinaceae; genus Pseudotsuga; species Pseudotsuga menziesii. Next base: position 49,737 of record LPNX010824821.1, on the reverse strand, counting down.
TTCCCATCTTAGCAACAATTGATAAATCACATGTCTAATCAAGGGACCTCTAGTTCTACGGAAGAAATCAGAATGATGTCCTCAGACACCATTAATTTAAATACTTGTAGTCATTCATGTGACAAGCTAATAGAGAAGAAGGATGAAAATTCTTCTTCCAAGAAGGTTCCTTCCACTAGTGCTCCTCCATCTTCGTCTAATTGTTGTCTCACCGTCGGGAAACCTAATATTGATTTTATTTTACAACCACCTAAGACTACCCTCAAGAAGGTTGTTTTTAATCCTAATGCCCGAGATGCACAATTCTACAATGTTGTTGAATATTTGGCTCAAGCACCTTGTACGATGTCTACCCTTGAGCTACTCCAAAGCTGTCCAATGCAGTGTAAAAACTTGTTAACGACTTTGGGGGAATTAAACCCATATAACACCAACCTAATCCATTTCAATGTGGAGAAATATAAATCCATATTACCCCACCAACTTGCATTTCAAATTGCAGTTACTAGAGTAGTTGGAAGAAAGGTATTCAGGACCATTCTGGATGAGGGAGCTTCAACCTCAGTTTTGTCTGTATCTTACTGGAGGGCCATTGGTTCTCCTGAACTTACAAAGTCACCTATGACCTTAAAATATTTTGATGGATGAGGTTTCCAGCCTCATGGTCTATTACCATCCCTTTCAGCCGAGCTTGGGGGAAAGATTGTTTCCATTTAGGTGGAAGTAGTTGATGCCCCGTTGGATTACGATCTTCTATTGGGGAGAAACTGGTTCTGTGCTATGGCTGTCATCACTTCGACAATCTTTCAAACTCTCTAATTTTATCATTTGGGGAAGATTGTAACTATCGATCAACTTGACTTCTGTTCACCATATGTTTCTACTCCCACCACAAATAACATCCCTATGTTAGTTCAGTCCCCTCCTCCTTACCAGTTGATTGGGGTAGGTATGCTAAAGGATTCAACCCTCATGGGAGTGTTTCCCTTAGCCCCTCCTAGTACAGAAGTGGCGGCTGTGAACATGATTTCCACAACTGGATATAGTCCTAAAGGAAAAGAAGTTGTTGAGTCATCCTCTCTTGGTCCTTATGAAGCGCTTTATGATGTTGTGAAATCTGCTTCCGATGTCCATTCTAATGATCTTCATCTAGTGGATTTGGATCCTTACCACCTGCCCTACTGGCTAGAACCATCCCTCCCTACTCTAGACTATCTCTCCCATACTTTTCCATCGGATGAGTCCATTATGGATATCATGAGTACGGATGAGCCCGTATGGGAATATAACCATCATCGATCTTCTTTTCTTCCTAATACCAGTTTGATAGATTTTGATCTTGTATCTCTTATTGGTACTGATATTGTCAGTAATTTTCCAACGCATTTATTGTTGCAAGACACAGATTCTAAAGGAAATCTTTGCAACATAACTAAGACAACTCCGATCGACATATTAGTTAAGCCCGAAACTTTTGAGCACATTCATGTAGGCTAGAACTAATCGACAGAGGAAATTGAACACTATAGAGCCCTTTTCAAAGAATTCTGTGATATTTTTTCTTGGACGTATGAGGAGATACCTAGGATTGATCTGTCAATTGTCGTACACGATATTAGAAACTATCCCATGGTAAAACATTTCCAACAAAAATTATGTCAAGTCCATCCTAGGAAGGATGTGGCTATCAAAGTTGAAGTGGAAAAACTTCTAAAGGTGGGGATTATTTATCTTGTACCCCTGACAAAATGGATATTTAATATTTTCTCTATGGCCAAGAAGCAATGCACTATTACAGTATGTATTGATTTGCAAGACTTAAATAAGGCTTCTCCTAAGGACAATTTCCCTTCTCCACACATCGATCAAATCATCAATAACTGTGCTGGGAGCGTCATATTTTCTTTCATGGATGGATTTTCTATCTACAATCTGATAGAGATTCTTCCTACCGATCAGCATAAAATAGAATTTTCCCATTGGGATCCTTCACATATCTAAAGTTAGCTTTTGTTATAAAAAGCGTCGGAGCTACATTCCAACAAGTCATGTATTATGCCTTTCATGATATCAAGCACACCATGGAACCGTACCTTGATGACCTCCCAGCTCATTCAAAACAACGGGAAGACCATCCAGGGCACCTTAGAGACATTTTCCTTAGGTGTCGTCATTATAATATTCAGCTGAATCCACACAAAATGTGTATTTTGTGTTGAGATTGGACATCTTCTTGGCTTTGTGGTTTACAAATATGGCATCTGTATTGATCCTTTTAAAATTGTTGCTATCCTGGCCTTACCCGCCCTGACAAACATCACCGAGCTCCAAATTTTGCAAGGGAAGACAAACTTTCTTCGTCGTTTTGTATGCAAATTTGCAGAAAAAAACACATGGTTATATGCGTCTCCTGAAGAAGGACACTCCTTTCCTCTGGGATGACCAGGCCCGAAGAACTTTTGATAATCTGAAACACGCTATGACCCATTCAACAGTGTTGCACCCCCCATATTATTCAAAATAATTTCTGTTATATGTTGTTGGCTCCACTATTACCATTGGAATGGTTCTAGTGCAGGAAAATACCAATGACTAAGAACACATGATATATTACCTAAGTAAGAGTCTCATTGAATGCAAAACCCATTACTCGCGTGTGGAGAAGTTGGCTCTGGATAAGGTCATTGTTGTAAAAAAATTTGTCATTACATTCTACTTCATACTACAACTGTACTCACAGATCAAAACCCCATGTACTACATTATGACTCATGAGGTTCTTGGGGGAAAGTATTCCCATTGGATTGTTATCTTATAGGAATTTGATCTTGAGTTCGCCAAGGCTACTTCAAAGAAATCCTTGGTTTTTGCAGAGTTGATGTGTGACCTTCCCTGTGCTTTGACAGAAACCGAGCCCAACGATTCATTCCCAGATGAATTTATGTTCTTGATATGCACAACTGATCCATGGTATGGAGATTTGATTATCTATCTCCAAACTCAAATATTTCATCCCGCCATATCCCGTGATGATCGTCGTCGTATCCATCACCATGCAAAGTACTATCTCATTTTGAATGATACATTGTACCAACATGGTATCGATTCCATCCTTTGACGGTGCCTTACACATGAAGAGGCTGAACAAGTTCTTAATGACTTCCACTCTGGAGCATGTGGCAGTCATCTTTCTGGGATGGCTACAGCCTAGAAAATCCTTTGCCCTGGGTATTTTTGGCCTTTGATATTTAAAGATTGTCATGAAGCGGTTAAAAAATGCCCACCCTGCTCCTTTACACCTCGTCATTGCAATTGGCCCTTTTTCCAAATGGGGTATTGAATTTATGCATTGTAAGCCTACCTCAGCTGGGGGATATGGTTACATCATCATAGCCATGAATTAATTCACAAAATGGGTTGAGGCAATGCCTACATATGTAGAGGATGGTAATACTGCCACCCTCTTTTTATTCAACCATGTGATAGCTAGGTTTGGAGTCCCACGATCTATAGTCACTAACCACGGATCTCATTTAGAGAATTAGATGATGGCTGAGCTGAGTGCTAAGCTGGGTTTTCTCCATGAAAACTCAACTTCGTATTACCCGCAAGAGAATGGTCAGGTAGAGGCCATTAACAAAGTTTTGAAAACGACCTGCATAGGATGGTTGGAGACCATAAATCTAGCAGGCACTTGACTCTCTTCTCTTCACTTTGGGCTTATAGGACTTTAGTAAAAACAACAACTGGTTTCACACCCTTTCAGTTGTTTTATGGATTGGAAGTTTTCCTCCCTATCGAGTGTCGAATCCCGTTACTTAAACTCGTAGTATAACTTCTCCCAAACACTTCCACCGAGGAAGAGATATTTTTGTACTTTACCAGCCTTGATGAAAGTAGGAGAGATGCTGCCTCTATGAACGAGGCACACAAAAAATGTGGCAAGGAACAGTATGCCAAGTTTGTTCAACCTCATGCTTTCAATGAAGGTGACCTAGTCATGACTTATGATCATAGACATGATAAACTAGGGGAGGGAAATTTTGAATCTATGTGGTACGGTCCCTTTGTCATTAGTAAGGTCTTAAAGAAAGGGATTTATGAGCTCATAGACTATGACAAGATACCCTTCAGGAAACATCACAATGGGTTGTACCTGAAGAGGTACTATTCTTAAGAAATTTATGTATGGTACCTTGTATATATGTATATTTTACTTTTAGTGTGTTTTGGCATTTTCAAGATGGTTTTGAATTTGATGTCCATACTATTTAGACCATGTTTTGGTTATGTAGATTAGATAGCTTTCTATGGTTTTGCTGATGGTCCATGTCATCATATCTTGAACCTTGCTTCAGCCGCTTGCATGTTGTATAACCCAACTCATGACCTAGTTAGTTCAGGAGCAGTTTGTATTGGTCCGGCTACCAAAAACATCACCAAGTATCAGATAGTGATAGGTTTACTGACCGAGGTTGCATCTCTAGACATTCATGATTTGGTAGTGTTTATGGACTTGCAGCTAGTGGTTTATCGTCTAAACCATGTTTATACCATCAGGAAGCCTACACTTCTCTATCTCTTTCGAAGAGTGCGTCTATTAGAGAGGTCATTCACTTTCATCACTTACAGGAATATCCCTAGGTTTGATAATATGATTGATGATTCATTAGAAAACTACATTCTAGAATGGTATATTTCCCATTCATAGCTTTTAAAAATGATACATGGTCCATTGTAAAGTAAAATAAATTGTAGAAGACACATAAAACTCATGTAAATACAATTTTTCCATTTGAAACAGATATAAACACTGGAACTGAGTCTGTATATATAGAGATATATAAAGTGTTTTTACAAAAATATGGTCACGAGACCTCATCTGAAGCACTTTGGCTTTTAGGTATACAAAATGACACAAAAAATCTTGAAGCTAGAAATATTTCAGTGATACATCATGCAGACCACCCTAATGATGCTCTTGGTATCACATAGTAGTCCTTGCTATCCTACATAGAAAGCAACTGAAGTGGTCAGACACTCCCACATTATGTCTTTGAAACCTCCTAGGGAGGTCATCTATCGTAGCATCTGGTATATCCAAATTCAATCGACCTAGGTTCTCCTCCATCTCAGTGAGCTCATCGTCGCCTCTATGGACAAAGAGATTTCCTGCTCGCCTGTCTATGGGCGATGTTCCCACAGGCCATGCATCCCCAACATTTGCATGAAAACATTAGGTCTTGTTATCATCCATAAAAATCATAAAACATAAAAATATAAAAACATAATCAACATCTTGAGTATTGCTTCTTACCGATTGTTACCACCTAAGTTATACTTAGTGGTTTTTAATCAAGAGATCCTGGTGAATCGGACATGTTTAACTTGTTCAGACTTCAAAAGACCTGTGGAAGTACTTATGGGAAGTGCTTGTTGTACTATATCACATGTTCATACCCCATGGGGGAGTTTTAATAAATTTTCTAGCATGATAGTGTCTGTAAAAGAATCGATCTCTTAGAATTTATTTGTCAATCCGATCAGCCCAGGGTGTTTTTTCCCTTGGTTATTATTGGTTGTTGAATAAACGACTGATAATTTCTGAGTTTTTCACTCCATACCTCCAAAGTTGGGGTGGTTAGCTTGGCATTTAGGCCTATTGAGGTTATTAGAGTCTATGTGTCAATGTATAAGCATGCTAGACATCATGATCGAGTCATATGAACATGTCTAAGTCCCCCTAGGTGTTTTTCAATTTTTCAAATTTTTAGTTTTTTCAGTGTGTTTTATTAAAAATTTAATTTTTCCAAAACTTAGGCTATTTTTAATAGTTTAATTGGAAAAATTGATTTTGTAATAAAAGTGGGCCAAATAATTAGTTTCAGTCATGTAGGTGCTCATTTTCAAGCTAAGAGCACCATGTAAACCCATGGACCCACTATTTCCTAGTTTTGAGTGATTTTCCATCACTCAGGTCAGAAAGCCCCAAAAATCATTTATTGATTATTTTAATTAATAAATTGATGAATAATGGAGCAAATCCAAAATCATAAATCAGTGGATTCTCAGCTGATTTGATTGAAATCAGTCAAATATGAAGCAGATTGACTGGATTTGACAAATCCTTGACTGAAGGAGGTGATCAAATCAGATCAAGAGTTGATATTCAGCTGTCTTCATGGGGAATTGCGCCCTCTCTCTCTCCTCCACTCATGTGGACTCTCCTGGATGCTCTGTGGACTGATGTGTTGGTGTATGGGTTGATGTGTCAGCTCAATCAAGCCCCTGGTTGACAAGTAGGCTCAGTTCAGCTTCAGTTCTGCATTGATGGACTCTCCATCAGCTGATTTCATCTGATTCCATGAGGAATTGAACCCCCCTTGGGCTGGATGTCCTGTATTTTGTATATATCCAGGCACAGCCTCCTCTTCCAAGCTAGTTAGAACTGGGATTGAGGTGCTGCTGCTATTGTACTGTTTTTATTGTTCATTTGAAATAAAGAGAATATTTGGAGGCAAGATGGTGTTGTGCCATTGTATGTGTGGATTATCATTGCCATTATTTTACTGAGGTAACCTGTATCTGTGTTCATGATTTGCTAATTGCTTGTAGATCTGTTGTTAAGATTGATAATAAGCTTATTATAATATTGATAGGAAAGGTGCTTTTCAATAAGTTTATTGACCATCTCTTTCCTTTGATGCATGTTTAGATATCTAGATTCAGCATGTCCTATAAGCTTATATGCATGCTATTTTGAATCTCTGTGTATGTACTAATCGGATCTCACAAGTTTTTCGGCAAGTTTTTTTTTATTTCAGCTGAGCTGTAGGTTCCTACATTGGAGAGGATGCTGATCTAGTTTGATTCTTCACTCTCTCCAAGAAATTCCAAAGGCATAGTCCCTCGACATTCCACCTGAAAGCTCCATTGTGGATCTTCAAGGAAAACCAGCATTTCTCTCCTCCTCTTGCTCCCTCAAAATCAACTCTTTTACCCGGTTACTTTGTTCATAGATTTGATTTTGTTTAGATCTATCATCTTAAAATTAATTTCAACATATATCTATCCTATCAAATCCCATATTCTATATCTTGCTCTTAAAAGGTTTCATAAGCTTTCTAGATCTAGCTTTAGGGAAATTGTCCTTTTTTTGCATGTAATTTTAAAGAAAATTTGTAGCTTGCATGCATTTGATTTCTGTTTGTTGTACGTTAAAATTTCATATTCTGAAATAAAAGTGCACATATTGTTGGATTCCCAAAAGGAAAGCCAAGATCCCAAGGAAAGCCTGCTTTCCTTGGTTCCTTTCTACCTTTTTCAAGTAGTCTTAACTTAGTTTTTTTTGGTTAAAAGTGAGCTGACCCAAAGGTACTTTTAGAGTGATTTTGGGAATATTTCAGTCTTATATGCTTTCTGGTTTTTAGCAGGTTTGATAGAAAATAAAGGAATCTGCTGTTCAAAAGTGGCTTCAGGAGCGTTCAAATCCCCCCAGGGGTCTCCCATTTTACTAAAACCTTTAATTTTCGCACTTTGTAAGATATTGATTTCATTCCATATAAGGATCAAGAGAAATTATATCAGTTATCTGATATTGTAACCTCTTTTTATTTTTTATTTTTTTGAATAGGCTCTTTCGAGCCCATTCCCCATCTCCCCTGGGGGGGATTTGCGTCGGTGTCCTTTTTGTTGCTTTTTGCTCATTTCTTCTCAAACTAGTATTGATATAATTTGCAGGGTAGTATACTTTATTTCATTATCAATTTCATATTCCATATTTTATATTTCAAAGTAATCGTAATACTTACCCCACGACTTCCTGATTGACACGAAAGGGGAAAGAGATTCGTGGTAGGACTAATTAGGAAACTAGAGTTGTCTATCAGTTTTATTTTCCATAATTTGTTTTTCAGCTATTATAAAATCAAACCCTCCTCGACTCCTCGATTGAGATCCACTTAGATCGAAAGAGGTTCCTGGAGGGTTTTCTTTTAAACAAGAACACCCATTGTAAAATTTACTAAAATTGAGAAGACTCCGGTGTGTATGCTCTACACTTGGCTATGGTTCATCTGATCAGTCAAGATGTATCAAAATCACTTGAGTGACTAGTATAATTAGGATTCACTCTCCCAAATTAACAAACCAACAGGTGAAAATCCAACACCTATATCAAACCATCACGGTGGCAAAATACCCAAAGGAAGCGGAAACTTCTGAAAAGTGACCTCGGGGCACCGATCTCTGTCAAACCCTAATGGGTGCATTATGAAAAATAGCACCAGAGACTCCATTCATCCCACATATTCCTTGCGGGTAGCCGTGAAGGTTTAGTTTTGGACATACTCCAAGTACTGTCAGGTATATCTGGAGTCCCCCCTTCGCCTAATTGTAATCAACTCACACCTCAAATTTAACTTAAAACATACCAAGAGGCAATCACAAAACATTCACTCCAAGCACATGCAAGTACATTGATCTTATTTTTTGACTCCATTCTAAAGCACTGGTTATTTTCTTTCTTTATATATATATATTGTGTCTCAGCATTGTGCTTTCGTGTGTTCATTTTTGTATCTTGCCATATTTGATTATCTATAGTTAAATCTCAAAATCCTAAGTAACTCATTCAGTTTAACATCACCATACTAAGTAAATTGTCCTTAGTAACATAATAGGGTCTACCCCCCTTGGCTTCATTAGGAGTTGAGCCTAAACGGAGGAGTCAAGAACAAGGTGACAGCCTTGACTCGAGACTTGCCCCCAAGGACACACCGAGTGGCTTGAAGATTTCCACCACATGACCCAGGTCTGTCAAAGGCAGCAATAGCGATGTCACCCGACTGAATTACATGTGGTAGAGGAAGGTCAGGGTCCCCTAAAAAATCAGTCTCTGCATAGGTATAGTCCTCAATCATGAGGATCTGGTTGTTCAGCCATCGAAAGAAGGGATCCCTGTATTTTACCTTGGACCTGCCACCTCCAGTGCAGGCCATGGTCTCCACCCACTGCAGCATGTGGGGGTATCTAGGTCTCAACTCTCTGAATACCACCTGGGGTGTCAAGAGGGGTACCCTCTCAAAGAAGAAGCATGCGAAAATGGTCTCGTAGCCGAACTGTTTTAGTTCCCCTTGTCGACACTTGGTCAGTTGATCCTTGAACACATGTAATAGTGCCTCATCCTAGTTGAATACTGTGGGTGCCATGGCCTTTAGGGAATACAACATGTGAGCTCAAGAATCTTGGTGAGCCCCTTAGCTCCTTGCTACTCTCTACATGGTAAAAAGCAAAGTGTGAAGCGAAAAATCGCTCACTTCTTTGATCGGGATTTTATTTCCAGACATCTTGGTTCATGGATTACAATGGCAGAATATCAACTCCTATGTAGTAATATCTCCACCTCAGGATCCTGTCAGTGAAATAGGTGCTCAATGCTTAGAAAACCCAGTGAGAAAATATATATCCTCGACCTCTATGGTGAGGATGTGAGGCCCTAACTCGAAATGATGTTGCTTCGGATTCCACATCCGTAATATGTGCTCTAGTAATTTTACATGCGATACCATACTAGGAGCGTGGAAAATTTTTAAGAGGCCATAACCTCATAGAGAAACAATGCAACCCGCATTTTCCGCAGCACGAGCATCGTGATCTTCATGTTTCTTTCCTTCCAAATCACCATAATGATCAAAATAACTTGTAAAAAAAAATCAATAGGTCATTTAGACACTTATCCAACTTTCAAAAATGCTTGAAATCATCTATTTTTTCTAGGGCATCCATTTTTGGGGCACTACGGTCGGCACCGTTTCTGTCTCCTTATGACAGAGTGGTACCACCGCCTTTTTAAGCTTGAAGACAGGCTGTTCTTATTAGGCATGACTCTTCCCAGTAAGGATAGAAGTGTTACTTGCGATGCGTTTTTTAGGCTTGTCCTAAAAGCCCCAAAGGTCAATAAAATGACATAAAATTAGAAAATGGAAACCATAGAAATAAATAGGAGGATTCTATCTCTCACGTGGAACTAATGGCATGAAAAACGGACGATAAACAACTCCAGATTCTTTGACTAGAAATATACACACAACTCTTTCAAATGCTCTCCAATAATTGGTAAATGGTAAAATGAATTGGTTTTTACTATTTATTTTGTCTTTTATAAAACTTATTTTTGGGGTTTTATATTATTTTAATTTTTTTAAATCATTTTCATTAAAAATACCCTTTCTATAGTTTGTAAAATTCAATTTTAAAATATTCTTGGGAGACTAATGGCCTTTTTAAATTTTTTACAGGGGCAGAAGTGAAACAATATCATCTATGGGTAAGTTTGTTTATGACTTTGTCATACTTTTGCAAAATAGAAAAATTCATCGAGCGTTCATTTTGACACTTTGATCATGCTCTTGAAACCTAGAATCAAAGCTTCGAGTCATTTTCGCTTCTTTTCAGGCTCGCTAAACCCATTCATTGCGAAAAGAAACCCTAATGGAGTCTTCTTTAAACTCTTGTCGGACTCCCTAGATGTCAAAAGATTGTCGAGGGAAATGTTTTTCTTCACACTTATAAAAGTACTTGAAGAGTCATCTATCCGATAGTAGTTTATCTCTTTTTTGGTTTGGATTGACTTATTACGAAAAATGACCCTTTGGAGTCTTCTTCCATTTTCCTTCGGACTCTCTAAACATGAATGGAGCCAAGTTAACTTTCAATGGAATCGTTAAACCAAACACCGAGAGACCCTCTTTTAGGAACGCACCCCTCCTTTCTTGGGTTCATGAAATATATGAGAATGGACTTGTCTTTGGATGAGCTACAATGACTGTTTGTTACCCTCTTTGAACTCGTAAAAACGAAAAAAGAGGCACTCATCAATTCTGATGGAGAAATTAAGGGAATGGAACTAATTCTTTTTTTCAAATAGAATGGCAGTTTGTAGTTGTTACGAAGATAAATTCCTAAGGCTTGAAGTAGATCCTATGGAGAGAAATCAAATATTTAACACTAAAGGATAAGACCTCGTACCTTATTCTGGACGGTTGAAGTAGATCCTCGTTGAGCTTTCCAACTTGTCGATAGCAAGCTCACAAGCAAAATGCAAGCTTGGGAAGAACACCAAAGTGCTCCAAGGGACAAAGGGATGCAGACGCAAGCACAAGTTCTGGCAACAATGGACTGTAATTTCTTTGCTCTCAATTCTCTTAGGCCTTCAATGTATCCAAAGGGTTCCTTATATAGCTTTTCAATGGGGTAATGAAAGGTCGAATCCGAGCGATCTCAAGGAATATGGAAGGCCAGGAGACAAGTGAGTCAAATCATGTCAAGGAAAACTCCAAAAGGATTTGGATTTTGTACACATCTTGATGTACACGGTTTTGGAGGTCAAACCTGCGTATATACATGATAAGGGGTTTAAAAGTCACGTATATCAATTTTCACATGTTTTTAGGGATGGTATAGGAAACATCAAAGGACAAAAAATGGTCCAAGGGGTCTAAGGAGTCTACAGAGGGATAGGGGAAGGCCATACAAGTGTGATTCACCTGGTGTGGTAAAATCAGCTATAACAGATGCCCCCTAATGTGTGAGGTCAGAGGGGTCATACGATGGCCAAAATACATTATAAGTCCATCCCAGAAGTGGAGTGATGAAGAATCCCAAATGGAAGACCAGCCACCCAATCAGCATAGTACAATGATACAACTCTGCACATAGCTGCAAATACATTTAGTAGTCCCGGATACATAAGAGAACAATGGTCCTGAATAGGCATGATACAAAATATGACATAAGTGGTCATCTCCATGTACACTATACATAGATCAGGATCTCGATGATGAAGATATACAAAGGATCATGATCTCCATAATGGTTGAAGATATACAATGGATCAAGATCTCCATAATAGCTGGAAATGGATGACATATACTGGAATCAAGTCACGAGAGATGAAATCTCATGAACACTGGCATGATCAAGGAGGTAACATATAAGAGATGCCACCAATCTGGAAGGTATTCTACACAAAACGCTATGAGTACAAGTCCTACTATGTGAATAGAGGTGTCGAGGTCGAACATAGTAGTCCATCACCTGATTATGATGTATACCATTAACAGACACGAGATCACCCACCGATAATGATAATGAGAATCAAGGTACTAGAGTGCAAATTAATAAGTGTGAATAGATGTGTTGAGGTCGAACACTTGAGAGGATCCATCGATTAGGGGACATTAATGTATTCCCAAAAACTATCGATGGCAAGAGAACCTGCCACTGATGACTACAAGTCTCAAGGCAATAAAAAATGACTCTATATTCCAATCCAAGAATAAATGATCTGAAGTCGATGGGATGAAATCCACTGGAAGGAGGTCATTAAGGCATCCCCCATCATCCAACACAAGGTACTCAGCAAAGCTGTATAATGTGGAAGGACTCGATCATAAGGTGCAAGAACCAGTAACTATACCAGGAATGGCCAACATGGAAAGTCAATATAACTGAGGAATGGTCGACTCAAGTTTCAACTTCCTTTGAACAAGAGCATAACGATGAATGGTGACTGAATAAAGGCGGCATAGACTCAATATACAAAACTGGGACATCTCTGCGACACAGGAGGCATCAACAGAGGCTCCATGGGGACTGGAAGCTTAACCAGTCGATGGAGATAAAATCAAATAAATGAGTACAACTCCTAAAGTCAAACTATAAACCCAACCAATGGATGTGATATACAGTGCTCTGTTCGAAGGCGACACGACTCGACAACTACCAAAGATAACATATTTTTTTGTCCAACTTTTTGGTTTTTTCATTTTTTCAGACTTTTTCAAATATTTAAAAAGCTTGAAAAAGAATAAAATGGCTTTATAGTTACAGACTAGGAGGAGACGAGTGTCATATGGGAAAACAAACTAGTTCCAAGCAGTGGAACATGCCTATGCTGAATGCAACGATACATGTGTGGGATAGCGACACTCGAGGGAAAGTCCCCTCCCGGTAAAAATAGGGAATCAAGCTGCAAATGATATATGAAATGGCTCTGCATGGCTAGACATGAGACAAGCTTGGGCTATATGGCTGATACTCAAAGTCAGGGAAGCCGACATAAGGCTCAATGAGGCAGGAAAAGCTCATTATAATGCAATTACCACTTGACATAAGGGAGTCTTGGGGAAATGGCCAGCATAAAGTTCAAGAGGAGTATGAAGCTCTTACTCAAGGACATGGCAGGGCTAAAAGGGACTCCCAGACCTAAGAGAGGACTCACAGCATGGGTACCAAATGCAAAGGGGAGATAACTAGGACACCCATGTATAGGAAAGCTCTACCATTCACATAGTACCACTTCTAACAACAACATGAAGGTTTTGTGATACCATGGAATGGATTTGTACCTAAGGTTAAAATCAAACAGTCATAAGGTCATGCAAAATGCAAGAGGATGTGAAATCCTAACCTATATGCCAGTTTAGACATGATACCTGTGATAGGCACAAACAGATCGAAACCTCAAAGAGAGTGTACAAAAATTGTATTATTATTGCACATTGATCTAGGAACAAATAATCAATCTCATCAAGAAATAATCAACAAATAACTCATGAAATGGTGTTCATCAGAACCAGAATTGGTTTCCTCTCTGTATATTCAATAAACAATGAATGGTTACAATACCAATGTTAAGCAATAGCTTGAATCAATGAGAAATTCAAATACCTAAGGAGGAAATTCAAAATCATGAGTGAGTTTGGATTAACTGACTGTCAGCCATTCAATCACACTCAGTTAACCACTTGACCAACCCTAATTGACTCATCAAACCCTAATTGAAGTCAGAGTGCAATAAATGACTGAATCTCAACTGAAGGAGATCAAACACATGTCATAGCAAGCCAACCATCAAGTGCTAGTGCTCCATGACTTCAATGAACCTCGATGAGGTTAACTAAAGATGAAATGATCATCAGAAGTTGGTGGAGGTGCCCCTGTTGAATCCATATCATTAAATAATATTAAATAATCATTAAATAATATTAAATAATCATTAAATAATATATTGAATGAGAGGAGGAACCTTAACTGATTGGTTGAACTGATTGTAACCACCAGTTAGCAATTAGGTGCATTAATATCACTCAGATCACCCCCAGAGTGCTCTAGTTATCCTCCTTGACTATAGGAGAAGGCTAAGTTAGCCTCCTTGACTGTAGGTAGGCATGAGTGTGACTGGATGATGGTAATTAATGCTCCACTAATGTCAATTAATGTCAATTATACTTAGGATAGTGGTTTAACTAGGCTAATTTGACCAAAAAGAGTGTGTATGATGGTAAATGTCTCCAACACCCCCCCTTAAGCTATAGTCAGGAAGAGTTAGAAAAAATAGATGCATAAAAATGCTAGGGCCCTGGAAAATAAGGAGATAGGTCACCCTATACAATGCTGAAACTGAAACAATGCTCAAAATAAACTAAGTGAGGAAAAGAGCGAAAACCCAGTGGGAAAACCCCCCCCTCAAGCTGAACACTGAAAGTAGTCTGGATCACCCTGATGAACTCACCCCCAACAGTGAATAGAGGTAAGTGAACTTATTTTCTGAAAATCTCTTGGTGAAGATGTCTGCAATCTGCTCACCAGTCGGGCAGTATTGCAGAATGATGGTCTTGTCATGCACTAGCTCCCTGATGTAGTGCATGTGAATCTCTATAGGCTTGGTCCTCTGCCTGGTAACTGGATCCATGGATATCTTAATAGCACTCCGGTTGTCACAAAAGAGGATAGTGGACAAAGTACTACCAAGATCAAACTATGAAATAATGCCTTGCAACCAAACTGCTTGGATGCAAGCATTCACCGCTCCTTGATACTTGGCCTCTGCTGAAGATAGTGCTATGGAAGCCTTCTTTTTGCTTGAACAGAAAATAGGGCCACCACCAAACATGAATACATATCTGAAATTTGAATTCTGATTAATAGAATCACCCTCCCAATCGGAATTTGTGTATCCAACCAGCTCTAGCTTGGAGTCTGTAGCATAGTGAATGCCGTAGGTCCTGGTTCCCTGAATGTACTAGAGGATCCTCTTGGATGCCTTCCAATGAAGATCATGAGGCTACTGCATTTATCTTGATACAACATTCATGGCATATCAAATATCATGCCTAGAATTTGTCAAGTACAACAAACAACCAATCAGCTGTTGATAGATAGTGCAATCGATGGGAGGTGTGTGTTTTCCTTCTTCAGGGCTGATCCCTGAAAGGAAAGGGAATGGTGCAGGCCTACATTCAGCCATGTTAAACTTGAATAACAGGTCTAAAGTTTATTTGGACTAAGTGACCATAATCCCATTAGAATTTTGCTTGATTTCGAGCCCCAAAAATTATTTTAGAAGCCCCAAATCACTCATTTCAAAGGCATTGTGGAGAGCAGTTTTGATGGCTAAAATGGAGGAAATTGTGCTACTTGTGATCAGTAAGTCATCAAAATATAAAAAAATGATAATTATATTACCATCATGCTTCTTTAAATACACATTTGTATCTTATCTACATCTCTAAAAGTTTTGCGAGAGAATGAAGGCATCCATCTTGGAATACCACTCTCTTGGGGTCAGCTTTAACCCGTATAGTGACTTCTTTAGATTGCAAACCAAATATGGATCAGTGATGTATCCCTCATGATACTTCATGTATATATCCTCATGAATATCTCCATGTATAAATACTGACTTAACATCCATGTGATGCACCTCCCAGTGCTTAGATGCTGAAATAACCAAAACAAGGCGGATGGAGTCCATTTTTGCAATCGGTGCAAAGGTCTCATGGTAGTCCACTCCTTGGATCTGAGAGAAACATTTTTCTACCAGACTTGCCTTATATTTGTAGGTGCTTCCATCAATAGCAACATTTTTCTAAAACACCCACTTGCATTGAACCAATTTCCTTCCCGGAGGAAGAGAAACTAGCTCCCAAGTAGTGTTTTTTTGAAGAGAATTCATCTCTTCATCCATGGAAACTTTCCATCTCGGATCATTCTAAGCATGGTAGTAGGATTTTGGATCTGAACTAATGATAAAATAGTAAGTTTTGGACAGAAAATTATCAGAACAAGAGAGTGCAATACCTACTCTTTGGAAATCAGACCGTGTTCTCCTTGGATCATCCTGATTTCCAATGTTGTCTCCTGCGGAGGAGAGTGTCTGTTGGGCCAATGAAGGAAGATGATTTTGCACTTCAGGTTTTGATTCAGCATCTGATGATTTCTGGATACTGATATAAAAAATCAAAGGATCTAAATCAGGGTCATCACCCCCAATTTCATCATCCAAATACTTAGTATAATAGGAAGGAAATTCAATAGTTTTCTCTTTCACTAGTTCTATCTCCTGAAGAGGCTCATCGAACTTGACACTTCTCTTGATGATGATATGTTTTGTATTGATATCCAGTAGCTTTAATCCTTTATATTCATTAGGATACCCAATAAACAGAAATTCTATGCTTTGCGGTTACAAAGCCCTTCTTTTATCAAGCGGAATCCGGGCCCATGTAGTGGACCCAAACACCCATAGGTTCGACACATCCAGCTTGTGTCCGAAGTATGCTTTGAAAGGAGTATTTCCTTTCATGAATGAGTGTGGCACCTTGTTCTGAATGTATGCTCCAGCATTCATGGCTTTATCCCACAAATTTGCAGCAATCTTCTTTGACTCCAACATACAGGTGGTCATCTCCTTGAGAGATCGGTTCTTCCTTTTCGCTACTCCATTCTGCTGGGGAGTGTAGGGAATTGAATGCTGGAATTGAATACCAATTTGGTAGCATATGTATAGAAACTCATTAATTACATACTCCCCTCCATTATTATATCTCAAGATCTTGATCTTAAGCCCAAAGGCATTTTCGATCAAGGCCTTCTATTTAGAAATTTTTTTCACATACTTCTGATTTCTTTTTGAAAAAGAAAACCCTTGTATACCTTGAAAAATCATGAATAAAAGTAAGGAGATACCTTGATCCATTCATGGATGTGACAAGCATCAGACCTCTGATATCAGAATGTATCAACCCTAATATGCTTGTAGCTCAGTTTGCCTTCCCCCGATCGAACTTGTGCTTAGGGTGTTTTCCAATCACACAGCCCTTGCAGATTCCCGTGGTTGCCTTGATGACCGGGAGGCATTCAACCATGGAGTCTTTCTTTAATTGCTGCAAATTTTTGAAATTAAGATGGCCAAAACTCTCATTCCATATCCTACTAACCTCATTTCCATGAGTTAGCAGAGCAGTGGGCTTTGCATCCGCAACAAAGTGAGAGAACTCATAGGCTTTTGCATGATGATTTGCAAGGCCTTTTGCAATGAGTTTCCCAGATGCAATTTCTATTATCTCAACATCATTTGGGATAAAAGAGACTCTCTTAGGCATTCCTATGTGTGTCATATGATAGACACTAAGGAGATTTGCTGCTAGAGACGGTACATACAAAACATTAGAGAAAAAACAATTTTCAAGATCTACAGTACCTTGTCCTTCGGAAATGATAGTGGAGTCATCTCCCATGTGGATGGGGATGGATTTTATGGTCTCCAAGGATGAAAAGGAGGATTTTTCATCCATCATTTGATTCAAAGCTCCAGATTCAATCAATAATGCTTTGGACTTTGAAGTGCTTGCCATGAGGGCATGACCTTTCTCATGCTGTGGTTCTCGATCTTGGTGATCTCTCCTTCGAAAGCTCTCCGAAAGATTGATGTGATTCCTCTCAAGGATAGAGGTTGCTTCATCAAGATTTTTCTTCATGTAGGCATGTTTAGGGTGAAAACTCTTCCCACAGTAAGAACACTTGAATTTTTATTTCCCATTGTTATAGCTGATTGTACCACTCTAGGTGAATCACACTTGTATGGCCTTTCCCCTGTCCCTCTGTAGACTCCTTAGACGCCTTGGACCATTTTTTGTCCTTTGATGTTTCCTTGAACATCCCTAAAAACATGTGAAAATTCATATACGTGACTTTTAAATCCTTAATCACGTATATACGTGGGTTTGACCACTAAAACCGCGTACATCGGGATGTGTACAAAATCCAAATCCTTTTGGAGTTTTCCTTGACATGGATCCGATTCACTTGACTCTTGGCCTTCCCTATGCCTTGAGATCGCTCAGATTCGACCTTTCATTACCACTTTGAAAAGCTATATAAGGAACTCTTTGGTACATTGAAGGCATACGAGAGAATTGAGAGCAAAGAAATTATAGTCCATTGTTGCCGGAACTTATGCTTGAGTCTGCATCCCTTTGTCCGTTGGAGCGCTTTTGTGTTCTTCCCAAGCTTGATTTTTGATTGTGATCTTGCTATCGAGAGATGGAGGATTGAAGTGGTGGAGGCCCATGTGGGGTATTCAAATTCTCTGATTCACAGATGTACCGACAGAGGTTGTATCCATTGTAATCTCTGATTTTATATTAATAGAAATATATTTTCCTGTCCAATAATGTATGTTTGAATGAATATTTTATCCATGGGATGATTTCAAATGCTTATACATTGTTGGTTATATATGCTATGATAGATCTAACACCAATATATATAGTATGCTTGTCTTGTTTACTTGTTGTTGAGGATGTGATTAATCAATTCAAGCTTAAGTTGGAAAGCTCAATGGGGATCTACTTCAACCGTCCGAAATAAGGTATGAGGTCTAATCCTTTAGTGTTAGACATTTAATTTATATTGCATATTGGAAAGGATTGATTTCTGGATTCAATCTATCTATTGTGGTACCCCAAGCCATAGGAATTTCTCTCCATAACAGAATTGGCGACTCCGCTGGGGATGTTCCTTGTTTTTATTTGGGGTTTGCGGGCACAATGGGCTTGATATTATTGACTTGCTCTTTGTTTCTCCCTGTTTCTGTGTTGCATTTTATAGTATGTTCATCCATTGACAGTCCCCTTTATTTGTTTGACCCTTGGCCTGCTTTTTACCACTTCCTTCTCTGTATACGTGGGTTTTTGGACAAAAGTCACGTACATACGCGGATTTTTGGCCAAAAGTCGCGTACATATGCAACTGTTCTTTAAACAGTTGCGTACATCCTCCCTTTTGGTGAGTTTGATGTTGTGGGAAGTTGCTCGGTGGGTTGTGAGTGTGGTTGGGTATTCCTTGGGTCTGATGTTGTCTGCTGGATGCTTCTTTTGTGACCAGAGACCGCTTTTTCATTGATTTTTCTTTGAAAGTAGTTTTAGTAATTTATCCTTTTTTTTTGTCATTAGTGTATTACTCTTTTTGTCTCGGTGTCTTGCTGGGCTTGTGTTTTATACTTGCTGCAGAGACTGAGATTTTTAGATGAATTTTATTGCATTTTTCATTCTTTTATATTGAAAAATAAAAGATAGTTTCACTCTTAGTTGCATCTTAGATATGGATTTGAAGAGGTACTTGCATTAGATTGCTTGGATGAGAGTTGTGTTTAGGCTTTCATATAGGAAGGATTGCATTGACATTCGAAAAGGAATATATATTTATGCATCTCATGTAGTGGCATACCCTATTTTTCATTTGACAAAAATTTCACTTAGCATTGTCTGTTATGGTGTGCATATTTAATTTACCACTGAGTCATAACTTCATTAGTTGCACGGCCATTTCCCTTTGAGTAATTATAGCCAATTAAAATCAATGCTTAATTAAAATGAACTACACTAATTTATTTGATAGGGTTCACCAACAAGATTAGGTTTTAGGGTCTTGGAATAGTTCATTGTGAGTCAATTTTCTAAGAACACTAAACACAACATGTATGTGTCTGTCCAGGTGAGAGTGTGAAATTCCTTGGTATAATTAGTGCTTCTCAGGATCCTCCTCTTAAAAGGGAGTTAAGAACGAGGCAATGTGAGCGTTTATTGATTGGGATGACCCCTAGTCATAATTGAGTAGCATCAGAGATAGTTCCAGGATTGTATTCGTGTCTGGGGGCTCTTTCGAGAGTTTCAGGATTTGCTACCTTTCCCATATGGTCAATCCCGCCTGTGACTATCTGCCTGAGCATTGATTATATTGGGGTGACCTTAGTTGCCTTACCTAGGTACCATAGGGGGTACTTGCAGAGGTTATTCTGTGAGTGTCCTGGCCAGGTAAAGGCCGTACATCACAGTTGCTTTATGCATCGAAGCTAAGGGCCACTATAATTGGTTATGTACCTCTGCTGGTAGTGTATGGGAGTTTCGAGCCTCTCCTAGGTGAGACATACCTGCTACATTCGGGAGCTCACATATCCTCCCTGTGGTTTGCTTGTATTTTAGCTGCAGATTTTCTTAGGAGTGTGCTCTTTGTGCACTAGTTGGCCTTTGGGATCGCGGTTACTTAAGTATATTTATGCTCTCTTGGGTTCAAGTCCATCTACTTTTGGCATGCCTCATATCCTATCACCCATCCTAGGTCCTAGTGCGGACCCTGGTGTTAGACTTGGCGTCATCATAGTCCCTTACCCTGCTTATAGATTTGGGAGTGGTCACATTCCACCCTCTACTCCATTTGTGGAGGATCTTGACTCCCTTCTATCGGTCTTTACACCCTCATAAGGGTGGTATTGGATGCGTGAACGTTGGGTATACACCTTATTTTCCTTTTTATGTCCCATCGTTCACCACATTGTTTCCTTTGGGTGCTATTGTCATGATCATTCCTCCCTATATCCTATAGTTTGGATTCTTTACTGACTATTTTGGATTGTTTTGGACTAATATGGTTTTCATGTAGGGTCCAGTTTTTGTACACTCTCTCCGAGGTTTAGATCCATTCGTTCCTATCATAGGTATTATGTCTGAACTGGCATATAGGTTAGGATTTCACATCCGCTTGAACTTATGCATTGCCTTATGACCATTCCATATTAACCTTAGGTACGAACCCATTCCATGGTATCACAAAATATTCATGCTGCTGTTAGAAGTGGTACTATGTGAATGCTAGAGCTTTCCTATACATGGGTGCCCTAGTTAGCTCCCTTTTGAATTTGGTACCCATGCTGTGAGTCCTCTCTTAGGTCCGAGAATCCCTTTTAGTCCTGCCATGTCCTTGAGCAAGAGCTTCATACTCCTCTTGAACTTTATGCTGGCCATTTCCCCCAGACTCCCTTGTATATGTCAAGTTGTAATTGCATTATCATGAGCTTTTCCTACCTCATTGAGCCTTATGCTGGCTTCCCTGACTTTGAGTTTCAGCCATATATCCCGATCTTGTCTCATGTCTAGCCACGCAAATCCATTTTATATATCCTTTACAGCTTGATTCCCTATTTTTACTGGGAGGGGATTTTCCCCCTAGTGTTGCTATCCTACACATGTATCCTTGCATTGAGCATAAGTATGTTCCACTGCTTGGAACTAGTTTGTTTGACCCTATGACACTCATCTCCTCCTAGTGTGTAACTATAAAGCAGTTTTATTCTTTTTCAAGCTTTTTAAATATTTGAAAAAGTCCAAAAAAAATTAAAAAACCAAAAATCCGGACAAGGAAAGATGTTATCTTTGGCAGCTGTCGAGTCATGTCTCCTTCGAACAGAGCACTGTATATCACATCCATTGGTTGGGTTTATAGTTTGACTTTAGGAGCTGTACTCATTTATCTGAGTTTATCTCCACCGGCTAGTTAAGCTTCTAGTCCGCATGGAGCCTCTGTCGATGCCTCTTGTGTCGCAAAGATGTCCCAGTTTGTATATCGAGTCTATGCTTCCTTTATTCAGTCACCATTCGCTGTTATGCTCTTGTTCGAAGGAAGTTGAAACCTGAGTCAGCCATTCCTCAGTTATATTGACTTCGCATGTCGGCCATTCCCGGTACAGTTACTGGTTCGTGCACCTTATGATCAAGTCCTTCCACATTATACAACTTTGCTAAGTACCTAGCGTTGGATGATGGGGGATGCCTTAATGCCCTCATTCTAGTGGATTTCATCCCATCGACTTCAGACCATTTATTCTGGGATTGGAATCTAGAGTCATTTTGAGTGCCTTGATACTTGCAGTCATCAGTGGCAGGTTCTCTCACCATCAACAGTCTTTGGGAATACATCAATGTCCCATGATCAATGGATCCTATCAAGTGTTCGACCTCAACACATTTATTCACACTTGTTAGTTTGCACTCTGTTAAGTCAGTAAATTTTTCTCCATTTTTGGTTTGTTTTCAATCTACTTCAGTGAAGGTTTTGTTTTTAAGTTTTAATTTTAGTCCCCTTCAGGAGCTATATGGATGATTGCATAGGTTTTGAGCCCAGTCTTTTAAATTTTATTTGATTTTTGTTGGTCTTTTATATTTTAAAAGGGGTTAAAGAAGGTCATATTCTCAAAATTGATTCATTAATGTGTTTAGAGAGCAGTTAAACTTGTTTCTTAAATCAAGCAACTTTTAAAACCTCCGACAATTTGGCAAAAAGTTGTAAAACTGCGAGAAATTAGCTTAGCAATTATTCTTGTAGCGCTGGATGAAAATTTAACAAAGGGCGCGCTACAAGAATATCGTGGCCCTTTGTTTTTCCGATTTTAATGCAGATTTTCATCATGATTTTTGTCTGGAAGTGACTGATCGTATTTTGTAAGTGTTTTAACACGTGTTACTGCAGTTTAGACACGTATTTTGGCAGTTATCAGTCACGCAGCCAAAGCAGTTTCATCATTGCTCAAAACGTGGAATCAGTTGGACAAGATCAGCAAATCTCGGCTAAAGCTGTCGAATTTTTCTTTCTACATGCATTATTATAGGAGAGGAGAGTTCGTGGAGAAGAGTCAAAACGCTAAAGAAGTGGATTGTGTTCCTGTGAAGAGAAGACAACATTTTTAAACGCCAGCAAGAAATTAGGGCATCTTAATTCTCTCGTTTGCGGTTAAGGAGATGATCTGAAGACACTTGTATACATGAGGAGAGACCGTTGCTACCTTCAAATAGAGCTTTAAACCACAACAGTTGAAGAGATTGGTAGGTACTCCGATACAAACCCTTATAACTCAAAAATTTGGGTTTTTCTTGCTGCACGATTATCTGGAGAAATTGCCTGGTGGAGATGATATAGTAGGTTATAAGATAAACTCTTTACCACAGAAATAGTTATCTGAAGCTATTATGAAGAATCTGAATGAACAGAGCAGCAAAAAGGCCTTGAACTTAAAGCATTCAGCCTGTGAATTTTAATGACTGTTTGAACGAAGAATGTTTATCATTTGATCTCCTATACATTCAAAAACTCTGATAGTGAGGCAGAATGGTTACAATGAACTAATTGAAGAGATTCTTCTCATGATCTAATGCAAGTGTAAACCAGATTATACAGGAAATAGCATTGGAGGACTCATAAATTGATTTGTTATATACATGATTGTCACAGAAGGTGTTGTATTGGTTTATTCAAATGGTTTGAAAGCTATTGAAATTGTTATGATTTATGAAGTCACTTGCTGGGAGAACCATGTTAGCTTTCATGTACAGTTTTGAATGGCAGTTTTTTGGCTAGGATGAAGATATTACAGACAGAGGTGTTTTTGTTTACTCCTTTCATGCTATCAGTTTCCAGTTGGTTTAATGAGCCTATGAGTGATGTTATGCTTACAAATCTGAAGCAGTGGAAGATTTAGGGTTTGAGGATTGAAGCTGTTTTGATGCTGTTTTGATGCAGAGATGTAAGTGAAACATTGATATAAAACAACCATATATACTGACAGTTTTCCATTGCATTGAATAGTCTGAACATTGCAGTGTTGTTCTGAGTGTTTTAAATCAGTTGTATTGAAGGAGGAGCAAATGCAATACTGAATATAGAACAAGTTCATCCATTGACAGTTCTTAATCTCATTGAACAGTTTGAAAACTGAATTTGACCAAAGTTTTGTATTCTATGAGGTGAACCAGTTTGTAACAAAGAAGGAGTTCAAATAACAGCAAACCAGTTTCAAAACATTTCTGAAACCTAAAGCCAGACTGTTTCTATCTTCTGAAAGGAGAATATGGGGAAAAGTGGAAAAAGTGGCAAGGTCAACAGGGCTAAGCCCACTGACCTAACCTGGATCCAGAAGCTTCCTGACTGTGCAGAACTATTTCAGCAAGCAGGTTGGTTGAAGTTTTTCAAGAAGATAGATGGTTTCAATGCTCAGGTATCCTGCAAGTTTGCTAAAGGACTCAAAGATGATATGATCATGATGGATGCTTTGAAATTCAAACTGACTATGGAGTTAATAGCAGAAGCTACTGAGATCAGCAATGAAGGGGAACACTGGTTTAAAAAATTGCCCTTTGAGTTTGAACCTCAAAGATATTTATTGCCTAATGGGACTCCTGACTGGAGCAAGGGTATCCTCATTCAAAATTTCAGGAAGGAGTGGATTGAGCCCATAAGGATACTTCAAAGTTATGTGACCTGTGAAGGTAGATATTCATTTGTCTTTAAATACCACTTCAAGTTCCTCCAGCACATAGTAGGAGTTTCTAAAATGAACTTGCCCTTCTTTTTCTTAAAAAGCATGCAGAAGATGTCAAGCAAGATAAAGCAACAAGATGATCACACCTCCCAGTCACTTTTTCACCATGGCCTCATCAAACTGATTATCACCACAGTGTTGCAGCATGAGGGAAGGACTTGGGATTTCTTTTTGTTTTGGTCAGATGTTCATCCTCAAAAAGAAGATCAGCAGCCTAAAAGGCAGACTGATAAAGGGAAGGGAATGATCAAAAAGTTGGGTCACTCAGTAAAATCTACAAGTAAAGATGAGGTTAAAGCCAAGAAGGTGACAGAGCAGGTAGCAGAACAAGTAAAGGATTACAGTCAGCTCAAAGTGGTTTCAGATTCCATGAGAAACAAGTACTCATTGTTTGCAGGTGAAGAAGTGCATCCTTGTTTGAAATTACCACCAGTAGCACATTCTGAACAAGCTAGGACTATTGATAAAGAGAGAGCTGCTACTCCTGAAGAAGAATTACAAACTAAACAAAGGATCCCTCTTACCATATTATCTGAATATGAAGGTTATTTATTGGAGGATGAACAGCAGATTGTTGAGACAGAGCCAAGTAGAGAAGCATGTGGAGACTTTCCTACCTCAAGGGTAAAATCAGCCAAATCTAAGAAAAAGAAAAGGAAGAAGGTAGCTTCATACAAAAGGTCATACAAAAGGCCTCAAACCAGACCTACTAACAAGCTGAGATGGAACATGAAAAAGCTACTCAACCCCAAACTAGAGTCCAGACAGGAAGCTGTGGTGATTAGTTCTTCCTCTAGTGAAAAAACAGAAATGGTTAAAAAGAGCAGTAAAGGTAAGGGAAAAAGAACTATCGAGCCTTTCTCCTCTTCCCAACCTGCAGAGACAAAAAGATCACAGTTAGTAGGAGAAATTGAACAGCCTAGGTCTGAATTATTTGAAATAATTGCTGAAATTAAAGATAGACTTACCAAGTAGCAAGAAGAAGATAAAGCAAAGGCAGATGCTTTTGGAGATCATGAATTGGATGAAGAGGATCAAGCCATTCTCAGGCAAGCAGGATATTTAGTAGAATCAGTTGTTCATGATGTTTTCTCAGATCTTTTAATGCAGGATGACAATATATCAGAGATCCCAAATTTTGATGAAGAGAATGTACAGGAAAGTATTCAGAGATACAGGAAACGCATGAAGCACCTGCAAGAAACAAATGATGGATTATTCAAAGTTAATAAAGGGCTTGTAGAGGAGTTACTGGATATGCATAAACATTTTTTGGAGCTGCCAGAAGTTTCCAAGGAAGTCCTTAGTAGGAAAAGAGTTGCTGACAGGTACTGTGCAAAGCTGGAGAAGACTGTTGATCATTTGCAACAGGAAAATGAAGACTTGCAGAAAAGGTTAATTGACATGGAGAAAAAGGACAAAAGAGCTAAGAAAAGGATTCAAAGCCTAGATGGAATATCTCTTCTTGTTGAGTCAGCTAAGAAGATATGAAACTGTTTTTTTAGTTAGTGGTTATTTTTGATAACCACTTTTTGTTAAGCATTTGCTATTTTTAGCAATCATGTAATTTTGTAAAAGTAACTTTTTACTTTACCTACTTAGTGACTCGATGGAGGTAGTTAGGAGGTGAAACCTAACTAATGTTGGGAGAACTTTCGTATTTAAATGAGTTAGCAAGACATTGTGAGGGTTCTGGATTTTGGGAGCATCAGGAGGTCTGCTAGCTGCTTGTACTATTAGACTTATTCAGAGAACTGGTACTGTAACTCTTATATACATTTTCTGATGAAATAATGTGACATATGACTCTTTCCCCTACATTTTGTCTATGTTGGCTTTGTTATTGAGCATAGTTTGCTTCTTGAATGGTAATTTCATTGCTAGTTGATGTCTTTTTCTGGTAATGCTTATCTTTTAATGTATGAACCACAACATAGTATCTTTGTTGGATTTTTGTGATATGTTTGGGCATCTTTATCAGTTTATGTATGTGATTTAGTTGTTGCTTTTACTCTGAATGTATTCCCTATATGATCTTGAAGCTTACAACCAAAAACACATAAACAAAACCCTAAACCCTAGTTTGAATTGAGTTTTTCTCTTGAGATTGTGTTGGCTTGTTACCCTAGCCTTAGTAACAATTTCTGACACAAACATCTTTGGCGCCGTTGTTGGGGACGAAGATGAAGCAAATATTCCCTGGGATACTTATCATATTTCCTGGTTTGAGAGGTGGACTCGAACCAGCATCTTTAAAGGCTATTTTCACCAAGTTTGGACACACTGGCTTCTAGAAGTATTGGAACCAGGAGCAGACCTACATATCCCTTGCTACGGGGTGTGATAGACCCTGAAAATATTATAAAAACAACAAGAAAGCTCAGAAGGTCCCAATCTTTTCCAGCTTCTTGTGATCCTCACCAGTTGGGTGATTCATTAGACCCAACTGAAAACTCACCTTGGTTAAAACCTACCATATCTGAAAATACTTTTCAAGTTTTTACCAATCCAGATACCTTTTTGAAAGCTAAGAATACTTCTCCTGGAAAAATCCCACTCTTTCAGCTGAAAATAGGAAAAAATCCATTCCAAGCAAGTACCAGTCAAGTTTCTTCCTCTTCAAAACCTCAAACTAAACCTCGGTCCACAATGGCAGCCAAAAATCCACCCATGGATATGATGGACAGAATGATAGCTGCTAGGTATGCACCACTAGCATTACCCCAGCCTTTACATGCCTTGCCTACTCATGATTATCAGAAATATATGCCCCGATTCAATGGACAAGGTGAAACAACTGCAGAAGAACATTGGGAGGCCTTCCTGAGTTATGCAGACAATCAGAACATTGAAATTAAAGATGTATGGATGAGAGTATTTGTGCAGAGCTTAGATGGGGATGTGAGAAAATGGTTCAGGGAGTTGCCTGCCAACTCCATTACAATCATTGAAGAACTCCGTGACCTTTTCCTGAGGCAGTGGGGAGACACCAAGGATCACACTTATTGTATCATTGAATTTGGTGCACTCAGAAGAAAGAAAGATGAGACTGTGGCTGATTTCTCAAAAACATTTAACAAGATGTATAGTAGGATTCCAGCAGAGATCAAACCTACTGAAACATCAGCCAAAATGACTTATGCAAATGCAATTGACCATGAATTTTCATCGTTACTCAGAGAAAGAAGAGCTGTCTCTTTGCTGAATATGCAAGATGCAGCATTTGAGGTGGATTCAAACTTACTGGCTTCAAATAAACTTAAAAAAGAAACACCTCAATAGTTATATGAAAGAAAAGGGAAGAAGGAGGCTGTTTCAACAAGTGCTGCACCTCAGTCTGCTGAAGCTAAAATAGATGAAATGGATAAACTTGTAAAGGTTCTCACTGCCAAGCTGAACAAATTAGAACTGGAAAATAATTCTGCCAAGCCCGCTCCAGAGGCTCAGAGGAATCCAAATAATAAAAATCAATTCAGGAGGCAGTTTGCTCCTAGATTCATGCTAAGGGAGCGAAGAAATAATGACATTCAGCAGGAAAGGAGAGAGAATGAAGAGCAAAAAGTGCCCCTACCTTTTCAGAATAATTTGGCTGATGAAGAGGAGGTTGATGAACAACTCCTCTTTGAGGAGACCGAAACTGACGAAGACATGAATCACTTTGGAGATGGTTTATCCACAGGTTTTGTAACAGAAGAAGATTTTTTGAATTCTGAATTTTATGATGCTGATTTGTATGAAGTTGAAGATGATTTAGAGTTTGAGAAAACTGATGTAAATGCTGTTGCTAATCAGAATGAAATTAAAAAGACCATTAATCTCAGATCTGGCCTGAAACAAGTAGTCCAAGCTCCCAAGAAGAAAGTTGCTGTACCTGCTGCAAATGTTCCAGCTGCAAATGTTCCTGATAAACAAGTTGCTGGTCCTGTCACAGAGAAGAAGCAGCCTGCAGAAAAGTCCAAGAAAAATGCTGAAATTGAAGAGGTAAACAGGTCAGCTCAGAATTTCAATTTGGAAACTGAATTAGGGAAATTGAAAATTCCTGTCCCATTGACTGAACTTATAAAGAATCCATCTTATAAACAAACAGTCTTAAAAGTTATGAATTCTGCTAGTAGTCATCCTGCTGCCAGTGGTCAGCCTGTTTCAGATACTGTCAATTTGCAAGAAGAAAGCCCAAAAATATTTATTGGTTCTGCCCTAGCTGAGAAAACAGAAAATGAAGCTGGTGCTTCTCCTCCCTTCTATGTTACCTTAACTGTCCATGACCAAATGATCCACAATTGCCTATTAGACTACGGAGCATCCCATAACTTAATGCCCAAAGCTGTGATGGAAGCCCTTGGCCTCAGTATCACCAAGCCTTACCATGACTTATATGCCTTTGACTCCCGAGCTGTCAAGTGTCTAGGGGTAATTAAAGACATGGTGGTTAACCTTACTCAGCTTCCCATGAAGAGTGTCATAATGGATGTTGTTGTAGCAGACATCACACCCAAGTTTGGTATGCTTCTTTCAAGATCCTGGGCAAAGAAGGTAGGAGGAACCTTACAGATGGATCTCTCATATGCCACCATTCCTATTTTTGGTGGAGAAAATAGGAGACTTTATAGAGAATTACAGTTTGCCTACATTGTCACAGATGATAAAAACCCCACTAATCATCCATTGTACTCTGTTGACAAAGATTTAGGGACCTGTATGTTGAATTTCAGTGATGAAGATGATTCTGTTGGCCTTTTACAAGTTGAAAAAGAAAAACCAGTGAAACATTGCAGAGAAGAAGAAGATCAGCTGTGGGAATTGTATTTTGATGGATCCTCTTGCAAAGAGGGTGCTGGAGCTGGAGTTTTGCTCATTCTCCTAGAGGTGAAACAGTCAAACTCATGTATAAGCTGGAATTTGTTACCACTAACAACACTGCTGAGTATGAAGCTCTGATATTAGGACTGAAAGCTGCTAAAGACTTAGGCATTCAGCAAATCACTGCATATGGCGACTCCGAGTTGGTTATTCGACAGGTGAAGAACAACTATCAAGTAAAGCAGGATTTGTTGAAGGTCTACAGGAATGAGGTATGGGATATGCTTGACAATTATTTCATAGCATTTAATATCACTCATATTCCAAGAAATCACAATGAGACTGCAGACTCTTTAGCTTTGGCTGCCTCATACTTCAAAATTCCTAAAACTACTCAGTTAAGGTATCCTATAGAGGTAAGGTACAGACCATGTGTCCCTGACAATGTGAAACACTGGAGGGTTTTCGAAGATGATATTGAAATCAAGAAATTTCTTGAGCTTACAGATGAGTTTTCTAATGCTCAAATTGATCAGGATGAAGGAGAAGAACAAGATGATGAGTCTGCTGAAAGTGAGTCTGCTGAAAATGTTTTTGCTGAAAATGAGTTTCCAGAAGGTAAGATTGCAGGTCATAAGATCATTGAGTTGAAGAGTAATTTTATCCCTAAAGGTTTACTGCCTTTAGAAATAATTTTTACCAAGGATGATACCCCTTCAAAGCCAGTGGTTCAATCCTCAGAAGACAATGTAGTGGATTGCAATATTGGTACTGCAGAAAACCCAAGAATGGTAAAAATTTCTAAATCTCTGTCAGCTGAACAAAGGAGCAGATATATTAAGCTTTTGAAAGAATATGTGGATGTATTTGCATGGTCCTATGAAGAATTAAAAACCTATGACACAACAATTATTCAGCATAAGGTTCCCTTGAAGCCCAATGTCAAGCCTTTCCGACAGAAATTGAGAAGGATAAATCCAGCCTTATTCCCTGTGATTGAAAAAGAGATTAAAAAGTTACTGGATGCCAAGATAATAGTGCCTCTCAGGTACTCTTCCTGGGTTGCAAATCTTGTACCTGTCAGAAAAAAAAATGGGGAGATTAGATTGTGTGTTGATTTCAGGAATCTTAACAGGTCTTCATTAAAAGACAATTATCCTTTGCCAAAGATTGAACAGGTCTTACAGCAGGTTGTGGGGGCACAGAGGATTTCTATGGTGGATGGATTTTCAGGGTACAATCAGGTTTCCATGCACCCTGATGACAGAGAAAAAACAGCATTTACCACCCCCTGGGGAACCTTCATGTACGATAAGATGCCCTTTGGACTGATGAATGCTGGAGCAACTTTTCAGAGGGCAATGGACATTGAAAATGTAGGTGAGAAAGATAAGTTTGTTGTCATTTATTTAGATGACATTACTGTGTTCTCACAGTCTGATGATGAGCACTTAAAACATTTGAGGCAAACTTTTCAGAAATGCAGAAAATTTGGACTGTCTTAAACCCCAAGAAATATCATTTTGCTGTGCAAGAGGGCAGACTGTTGGGTCATTTGGTGTCTGCTGATGGCATTAGAATTGACCCTGAGAGAGTTAAAGCAATACTAAAGATCAGTTTGCCCAGGAGTAAAAAGGATGTGCAATCATTTATTGGCAAGATAAATTTTCTGCGGTGGTTCATTCCTAATTTTGCTGAGACCATTAAACAAATCACAGCAATGTTAAAGAAGGACCAAGAGGTTAAATGGACTGTTGAAGCAAAGGCAGCTTTTGAAAAAATAAAGGTGGCTCTGACTGAAGCACCTGTTCTGGTAAGTCCTGATTTTACCAAGGAGTTCTTTACTTTTTCTTTTGCTTCAGCAGATACAGTTGCAGCTGTCTTACTTCAGAAAAACAAGGAAAGACTAGAACAGCCCATTGCCTTTTTCAGTAAGACTCTTAGGGATTCTGAATTGAAGTACAACATTCTGGAAAAACAAGCCTATGCTCTGGTGAAAGCTCTGAAATTTTTTAGAATTTATATTCTTCATTCAAAGGTGATTTCATTTGTTCCAAATGCAGCAGTGAAAGATGTTCTGACCCAGCCTGACAGTGAAGGAAAGAGGGGAAAGTGGATTGCTAAGATTATGGAATATGAGGTGGAAATCATACCTACAAAGCTGGTCAAAGGAAAAGGATTGGCCAAACTGCCGGCTGACTCAAACTGTCAAGCACTAGGATTACATGTTATGGCAGAAGAATCAGTACCTGAAGAAAAGCAAGCAATGCTGGAGAAAGAAAGGATCATGGACTCATATTCATCTTCAGATTGGTATGCTGATATTGTTTATTTCCTATTATTTTTGCAATGCCCAGAACACTTAGATAGGAAGGATGCCAGGTCTCTAAAACTGAAAGCTACTAAATATTGTTTGCTGGAAGATCAATTGTTTTGGAAAGACCCAGGAGGTATCTTGTTAAGGTGCTTGGATCAAGCTGAAATAGGGGAAGTAATTTCAGAGTCTCATGAAGGAGCCTGTGGAGGGCATAAATATTGGAAAACCACAACTTACAAAATTTTGAGAGCTGGATACTATTGGCCTTCCCTCTTCTCAGATGTTTACTAGCAGGTAAGAGCTTGCATACCTTGTCAAAAATTTGCAGGTAAACAGAAATTATTATCCTTGCCATTGAAGCCTATTGCAGTCAATGCCCCTTTTTAGCAATGGGGTCTGGATTTTATTGGAGAGATAAATCCAGCATATTCCGGATAGCATCATTGGATTCTGACAGCCACAGATTTCTTCACAAAGTGGGTAGAAGCCATTCCTACAAGGAATGCTACAGATAAGGTGATTATGGAGTTCATTGAAGACAATATCCTGAGTAGATTTGGCTGTGCACACAGATTAATAACTGATAATGCCAAAGCATTCAAATCCAAGGCAATGGTGTCCTTCTGTGAAAAAAATGGCATTATTTTGAAACATTCAACTCCCTATTATCCTCAGGGAAATGGCCGGGCTGAATCATCTAACAAGAATGTCATTCAGAGCATAAAGAAATTGCTGAAACATAACAAAAGGTCTTGGGATTCAATGCTGAAGTATGCATTGTGGGCAGATAG
Source organism: Pseudotsuga menziesii (assembly GCA_001517045.1). Lineage (NCBI taxonomy): Eukaryota > Viridiplantae > Streptophyta > Pinopsida > Pinales > Pinaceae > Pseudotsuga > Pseudotsuga menziesii. Next base: position 17,337 of record LPNX010824821.1, on the reverse strand, counting down.
AATCACTGTTAAGCAGGCCATTGGCACTTCTCCTTTTCAGCTGGTTTATGGAACAGAAGCTGTGTTTCCTGTTCAGCTGGGAATTCCAGTGATGAAATTCCTCCAAAAATCTCAAGAGGAACCAGATGACATGCAAATGAGGATCTTTGAGATGATAGAGCTGCAACAGCATAGAGAGAAGGTGGACAAAGAAGCTCAGCTATACAGAGCTAAAGTAAAAAACAGGTTTGACAAAAGAATTAAGGAGCATACATTTTCAGAAGGTGAGTTAGTCTTAATATGGGATGCAAGAAAGGAACAGAAAGGTAAGCATGGAAAATTTGATAATCTTTGGTTTGGCCCCTTTCTGATATCAAAAATTTTGGAAAATAATACATTCATCTTGCAGTCCTTGGAAGGTGAGGAATTGCTCAGCCCTGTTAATGGGCGATTCCTCAAGCATTTTTACAGTTTATGAGATAATTTTCACTCTTCATTGTATATACCGGTGTGAGTGAGGTTGAATAAAGACTCCATAGCCCAATGGAAGTTTTCAGATAGGTGAATAAAGGACAGAAGGCACTGGTCTACAGGTTCTTGAAGCCTCACAGGGAGGACTTCATCCCGCAGCTGGAGCCAGATGTTAAGTCAGTAAATTTTTCTCCATTTTTGGTTTATTTTCTCCATTTTTGGTTTGTTTTCAATCTACTTCAGTGAAGGTTTTGTTTTTAAGTTTTAATTTTAGTCCCCTTCAGGAGCTATATGGATGATTGCATAGGTTTTGAGCCCAGTCTTTAAATTTTATTTGATTTTTGTTGGTCTTTTATATTTTAAAAGGGGTTAAAGAAGGTCATATTCTAAAAATTGATTCATTAATGTGTTTAGAGAGCAGTTAAACTTGTTTCTTAAATCAAGCAGCTTTTAAAACCTCCGACAATTTGGCAAAAAGTTGTAAAACTGCGAGAAATTGGCTTAGCAATTATTCTTGTAGCGCTGGATGAAAATTTAACAAAGGGCGCGCTACAAGAATATCGCGGCCCTTTGTTTTTCCGATTTTAATGCAGATTTTCATCATGATTTTTGTCTGGAAGTGATTGATCGTATTTTGTAAGTGTTTTAACACGTGTTACTGTAGTTTAGACACGTATTTTGGCAGTTATCAGTCACGCAGCCAAAGCAGTTTCATCATTGCTCAAAACGTGGAATCAGTTGGACAAGATCAGCAAATCTCGGCTAAAGCTGTCGAATTTTTCTTTCTACATGCATTATTATAGGAGAGGAGAGTTTGTGGAGAAGAGTCAAAACGCTAAATAAGTGGATTGTGTTCCTGTGAAGAGAAGACAACATTTTTAAACGCCAGCAAGAAATTAGGGCATCTTAATTCTCTCGTTTGCGGTTAAGGAGATGATCTGAAGACACTTGTATACATGAGGAGAGACCGTTGCTACCTTCAAACAGAGCTTTAAAC
>LPNX010824821.1:0-15611 GCA_001517045.1 Pseudotsuga menziesii | reverse complement strand
AACTAATTGAAGAGATTCTTCTCATGACCTAATGCAAGTGTAAACCAGATTATACAGGAAATAGCATTGGAGGACTCATAAATTGATTTGTTATATACATGATTTTCACAGAAGGTGTTGTATTGGTTTATTCAAATGGTTTGAAAGCTATTGAAATTGTTATGATTTATGAAGTCACTTGCTGGGAGAACCATGTTACTTTCATGTACAGTTTTGAATGGCATTTTTTTGGCTATGACGAAGATATTACAGACAGAGGTGTTTTTGTTTTCTCCTTTCACGCTATCAGTTTCCAGTTGGTTTAATGAGCCTATGAGTGATGTTATTCTTACAAATCTGAAGCAGTGGAAGATTTAGGGTTTGAGGATTGAAGCTGTTTTGATGCTGTTTTGATGCAGAGATATAAGTGAAACATTGATATAAAACAGCCATATATACTGACAGTTTTCCATTGCATTGAATAGTCTGAACATTGCAGTGCTGTTCTGAGTGTTTTAAATCAGCTGTATTGAAGGAGGAGCAAATGCAATACTGAATATAGAACAACTTCATCCATTGACAGTTCTTAATCTCATTGAACAGTTTGAAAACTGAATTTGACCAAAGTTTTGTATTCTATGAGGTGAACCAGTTTGTAACAAAGAAGGAGTTCAAATAACAGCAAACCAGTTTCAAAACATTTCTGAAACCTAAATCCAGACTGTTTCTATCTTCTGAAAGGAGAATATGGGGAAAAGTGGAAAAAGTGGCAAGGTCAACAGGGCTGAGCCCACTGACCTAACATGGATCCAGAAGCTTCCTGACTGTGCAGAACTGTTTCAGCAAGCAGGTTGGTTGAATTTTTTCAAGAAGATAGATGGTTTCAATGCTCAGGTATCCTGCAAGTTTGCTAAAGGACTCAAAGATGATATGATCATGATGGATGCTTTGAAATTCAAACTGACTGTGGAGTTAATAGCAGAAGCTACTGAGATCAACAATGAAGGGGAACACTGGTTTAAAAAATTGCCCTTTGAGTTTGAACCTCAAAGATATTTATTGCCTAATGTGACTCCTGACTGGAGCAAGGGTATCCTCATTCAAAATTTCAGGAAGGAGTGGATTGAGCCCATAAGGATACTTCAAAGTTATGTGACCTGTGAAGGCAGATATTCATTTGTCTTTAAATACCACTTCAGGTTCCTGCAGCACATAGTAGGAGTTTCTAAAATGAACTTGCCCTTCTTTTTCTTAAAAATCCTACAGAAGATGTCAAGCAAGATAAAGCAGCAAGATGATCACACCTCCCAGTCACTTTTTCACCATGGCCTCATCAAACTGATTATCACCACAGTGTTGCAGCATGAGGGAAGGACTTGGGATTTCTTTTTGTTTTGGTCAGATGTTCATCCTCAAAAAGAAGATCAGCAGCCTAAAAGGCAGACTGATAAAGGGAAGGCAATGATCAAAAATTTGAGTCACTCAGTAAAATCTACAAGTAAAGATGAGGTTAAATCCAAGAAGGTGACAGAGCAGGTAGCAGAACAAGTAAAGGATGACAGTCAGCTCAAAGTGGTTTCAGATTCCATGAGAAACAAGTACTCATTGTTTGCAGGTGAAGAAGTGCAGCCTTGTTTGAAATTACCACCAGTAGCACATTCTGAACAAGCTAGGACTATTGATAAAGAGAGAGCTGCTACTCCTGAAGAAGAATTACAAACTAAACAAAGGACCCCTCTTACCATATTATCTGAAGATGAAGGTTATTTATTGGAGCATGAACAACAGATTGTTGAGACAGAGCCAAGTAGAGAAGCATGTGGAGACTTTCCTACCTCAAGGGTAAAATCAGCCAAATCTAAGAAAAAGAAAAGGAAGAAGGTAGCTTCATACAAAAGGTCATACAAAAGGCCTCAAACCAGACCTACTAACAAGCTGAGATGGAACATGAAAAAGCTACTCAACCCCAAACTAGAGTCCAGACAGGAAGCTGTGGTGATTAGTTCTTCCTCTAGTGAAAAAACAGAAATGGTTAAAAAGAGCAGTAAAGGTAAGGGAAAAAGAACTGTCGAGCCTTTCTCCTCTTCCCAACCTGCAGAGACAAAAAGATCACAGTTAGTAGGAGAAATTGAACAGCCTAGGTCTGAATTATTTGAAATAATTGCTGAAATTAAAGATAGACTTACCAAGCAGCAAGAAGAAGATAAAGCAAAGGCAGATGCTTTTGGAGATCATGAATTGGATGAAGAGGATCAAGCTATTCTCAAGCAAGCAGGATATTTAGTAGAATCAGTTGTTCATGATGATTTTTCAGATCTTTTAATGCAGGATGACAATATATCAGAGATCCCAAATTTTGATGAAGAGAATGTACAGGAAAGTATTCAGAGATACAGGAAACACATGAAGCACCTGCAAGAAACAAATGATGGATTATTCAAAGTTAATAAAGGGCTTGTAGAGGAGTGGCAGGATATGCATAAACATTTTTTGGAGCTGTCAGAAGTTTCCAAGGAAGTCCTTAGCAGGAAAAGAGTTGCTGACAGGTACTGTGCAAAGCTGGAGAAGACTGTTGATCATTTGCAACAGGAAAATGAAGACTTGCAGAAAAGGTTAATTGACATGGAGAAAAAGGACAAAAGAGCTAAGAAAAGGATTCGAAGCCTAGATGGAATATCTCTTCTTGTTGAGGTAGCTAAGAAGATATGAAACTGTTTTTTTAGTTAGTGGTTATTTTTTATAAACATTTTTTGTTAAGCATTTGCTATTTTTAGCAATCATGTAATTTTGTAAAAGTAACTTTTTACTTTACATACTTAGTGACTCGATGGAGGTAGTTAGGAGGTGAAACCTAACTAATTTTGGGAGAAATTTCTTATTTAAATGAGTTAGCAAGACATTGTGAGGGTTCTGGATTTTGGGAGCATCAGGAGGTCTGCTAGCTGCTTGTACTATCAGACTTATTCAGAGAACTGGTACTGTAACTCTTATATACATTTTCTGATGAAATAATGTGACATATGACTCTTTCCCCTACATTTTGTCTATGTTGGCTTTGTTATTGAGCATGTTTTGCTTCTTGAATGGTAATTTCATTGCTAGTTGATGTCTTTTTCTGGTAATGCTTATCTTTTAATGTATGAACCACAGCATAGTATCTTTGTTGGATTTTTGTGATGTGTTTGGGCATCTTTATCAGTTTATGTATGTGATTTAGTTGTTGCTTTTACTCTGAATGTATTCCCTGTATGATCTTTAAGCTTACAACCAAAAACACATAAACAAAACCCTAAACCCTAGTTTGAATTGAGTTTTTCTCTTGAGATTGTGTTGGCTTGTTACCCTAGCCTTAGTAACAATTTCTAACACAAACACACTCTATTACCTTGATTCCCATTTTCATTATCTGTGGGTGATCTCGCGTCTGTTAACCGTATACATCAATGACCGGTAATTAGATTATGGACTACTATGTTTGACCTCGACACCTTTATTCACATAATAGGACATGTACTCGTAGCATTTTGTGTAGAAGACCTTCCATATTGGTGGCATCTCTTATATGCTACCTCCTTGATCGTGCCATTGTTCATGAGATTTCAGCTCTCGTGACTTGACTCCAGTATATGTCAGATATTTCCTGCCATTATGGAGATCTTGATCCATTATATATCTTCAGCTATTATGGAGATCATGGTCCTTGGTATATCTTCATCATGGATATTCTGATCTATGTATATCATACATGGCGATGACCACTTATGTGATATCTTGTATCATGCCTATTCATGGCCATTGTACTCTTATGTATCTGGGACTGCTATATGTATTTGCAGTTACGTGTAAAGTTGTATCATTGTACTAGGTTGATTGGGTGGTTGGTCTTCCATTTGGGATCCTTCATCACTCCACTTCTGGGATGGACTTATAATGCATTTCGTCCATCGTATGACCCCTCTGACCTCACACATTAGGGGGCATCTGTTATAGCTGATTTTACCACTCCAGGTGATTCACACTTGTATGGCCTTTCCCCCGTCCCTCTGCAGACTCCTTAGACCCCTTGGACCATTTTTTTTCCTTTGATGTTTCCTTGACCATCCCTAAAAACATGTGAAAATTCATATACCCGACTTTTAAACCCTTAATCGCGTATATACGCAGGTTTGACCACTAAAACTACGTACATCGGGATGTGTACAAAATCCAAATCCTTTTGTATTTTTCCTTAACATGGATCCGACTCACTTGACTCCTGGCCTTCCCTATGCCTTGAGATCGCTTGGATTCGACCTTTCATTACCCCTTTGAAAATCTATATAAGGAACTCTTTGGTACATTGAATGCATACGAGAGAATTGAGAGCAAAGAATTTATAGTCCATTGTTGTTGAAACTTATGCTTGAGTCTGCATCCCTTTGTCCCTTGGAGCACTTTTGTATTCTTCCCAAGCTTGCCTTTTGCTTATGAGCTTGCTATCGAGAGATGGAGGATTGAAGTGGTGGAGGCCCAAGTGGGGGATTCAGTTTCTCCGATTCGCAGACGTGTTGATAGAGGTTGTATCCATTGTAATCTCTGATTTTATATTAATAGAAATACCTTTTCCTGTCCAATAATGTATGTTTGAATGAATATTTTATCCATGGGATGATTTCAAATGCTTATAAATTGTTGATTATATATGCTAGAATATATCTAACACCAATATATATAGTATGCTTGTCTTGTTTACTCGTTGTTGAGGATGTGATTAATCAATTCAAGCTAAAGTTGGAAAGCTCAATGGGGATCTACTTCACCCGTCCGGAATAAGGTACAAGGTCTGATCCTTTAGTGTTAGACATTTAATTTCTATTGCATATTGGAAAGGATTGATTTCTGGAGTCAAGCTGTCTGTTGTGGTACCCCAAGCCATAGGAATTTCTCTCCATAACACCCATTGTGCCCTTTTCCTTTGTTCTTCCTTGAACCAGAAGATTCATCATGCTGCTGGTTTTCAACTCTAGGCTTGGGAGCATCAAATTTATTTTCTGATTTTTCTGCTGCTTTCCTTTACCCTTCAGATCTTTGGGCCTCGAGACATGGAGGGATTGATCACGGGAAGATCGGATGATCCCCATCTAGACAAGCTTGTCATGTTCATTTGTGAGGGACTTAATGAAGGCATTGAGTGTAGGCATCTTCCATCCAGGGGTTGTGAGCTTCCCCGCATGGAATGTAGAAACAAAAACTGAATAATCAGCCCCGATTTTGGAAAGAATGGCAAGGATGACCTGATCATCCTCATTCTCCATGTTGCATTGCTTCAAGAGTAAAACAATATGCTTGAACTTTGTAAAGAAATCATTCAGAGTCTCGAAATTGGAAGGTTGGAGAGACATGAGTTCATTTTCGAGCTGGTAAACCCTCAAGTCATCATGCTTTCCATATAGAGATTCCAATTTGTCCCATATTTCTTTTGGTGTCTTCAAATCCGTAAGATGGAAGAGAAGGTCTCGGAAAATAGAGAGGCACAAGAAACCGAAGGCTTCATCCTTCTTGTTCATTAATATTTCATTTTCTACGGCGGATCGAGGCTCAACTTCAGTGTCCGTTATGACTCTAAAAATTCCTTTGGAGTGCAACTGAATCTCCATATAACTTTTCCATGAGTGGAAATTGTATGGAGTCAAGATATCTACTGAGGAGGCCATCTGGATGTGCTATAGCAAATGCTTCACCTATAGAAACCTGAAAATCAAAATAGAAAGGGAAAAATAAGGTCGGACATCCTGCACATTCTAGGCTTTCATCACACCCAGCATAGTCAATCAAGCAAGCTTGATCAACAAGTTTTTTACTTGGGATATTGAGTGGTAAGCCTTGGCTTCTGGTGTAGTCATGGAATTTTGAGCTATTTCTCACTTTTCATGGAGAAATCTATCAAAAAGCTTGTTTTTGAGAGATAGATATTCGTCCTGCCGTATGCTCTGATACCATATTATTCTTGCACATTGATCTAGGAACAAATAATCAATCTCATCAAGAAATAATCAACAAATAACTCGTGAAATGGTGTTAATCGGAACCGAAATTGGTTTCCTCTCTGTATATTTAATAAACAATTAATGGTTACAATACCAATGTCAAGCAATAGCTAGAATCAATGAGAAATTCGAATACCTAAGGAGGCAATTCGAAATCATGAGTGAGTTTGGCTTAACTGACTATCATCCATTCAATCACACTCACTTAACCACTTGACCAAAACCCTAATTGACTCACCAAACCCTAACTAAAGTCAGAGTGCAATAAATGACTAAATCTCAACTGAAGGAGATCAAACACATGTCATAGCAAGCCAACCATCTAGTGCTAGTGCTCCATGACTTCAATGAACCTCGATGAGGTTAAGTTGAAATGATCATTAGAAGTTGGTGGAGGCGCCCCTGTTGACTCCAGATCATTAAATAATATTAAATAATCATTAAACAATATATTTAATGAGAGGAGGTGCCTTAACTGACTGGTTGAACTGATTGTAACCACCAATTAGCAATTAGGTGCAGTAATATAACTCAGATCACCCCCGAAGTACTTCAGTTAGCCTCCTTGACTGTAGGAGAAGGCTAAGTTAGCCTCTTTGACTGTAGGTAGGTGTGGGTGTGACTGGATGATGGCAATTAATGCTCCACTGATGTCAATTAATGTCATTTATTCTTAGGATAGTGGTTTAGCTAGGCCAATTTGACCAAAAAGAGTGTGTATGATGGTAAATGTCTCCAACAAATTGGACCCTTCATGACAACCATATTAGTCCAAAACAACCCAAAATAGTCAATAAAGAATCCAAACTATAGGATATAGGGAGGAATGATCATGACAACTGCATCCAAAGGAAACAATGCGGTGAACGATGGGACATAAAAAGGAAAGTAAGGTGTAGACTCAATGTTCACGTATCCACTACCACCCCCGTGAGGGTGACCACCGGTATAAAGACCGAGAGAAGGGAATAAAAATCCTCCACAAATGGAGTAGAGGATGGAATATGACCATTCCCAAATCTATGAGCACGGTAAGGGGTTGTAATGCCCCCAAGTATAACACCAGGGTCCGTACTAGGACCAAGGACGGGTGATAGGATACCAAGCATGTCGAAAATAAAAGGACCCAAACTCAAGAGAGCATAAATATACTCAAGTAACTACGATCCAAAAAGCCAACTAACACACAAAGAGCACACTCCTAAGAAGATATACAGTTAAAATACAAGCAAACCAAGAGGAGGATATGTGAGCTCCCGAATGCAGCAGGTATGTCTCGCCTAGGAGAGGCTCGAAACTCCCATACACTACAAGCAGAGGTACGTAACCAATTATAGTGGCCCTCGGCTTCAACGCATAAAGCGACTATACTGTCCGACCTCTACCTGGCCAGGACACTCACAGAATAACCTCTGTAAGTACCCCCTCGATAACCTAGGTAAGGAAACTAAGGTCACCTCAATATAATCAATGCTCAGGAGGACAGTCATAGGCAGGATTGACCGTATGGGCAGGGTAGCAAAGTCTGAAACTCTCGAAAAAGCCCCCAGATACGAATACAATCCTAGAAATATCTCCGGTGCTACTCAGTTATGACCAGGGGTCATCCCAATCAATAACCGCTCACACTGCCTCGTGCTTAACTCCCTTGTAAGAGAAGGATCCTGAGAAACACTAATTATACCAAGGAACTTCACACTCTCGCCTGGACAGACACATACATGTTGTTGTTTAGTGGTCTTGGATAATTTACTCACAATGAACTATTCCAAGACCCTAAAACCTAATCTTGTTGGTGCACCCTAAAAAAGAAAAGAGTGTAATTCATTTTATTATGCGTTGATTTAATTGGCTGTAATTACTCAAAGCGAAATGGCCATGCAACTAATGACATTATGACTCAGCAGTGAAATAAATATGCACACCATAACAAACAATGCTAAGTGCAATCTTTGTCAAATGAAAAATAGGGTATGCCACTACATGAGATGCATAAATATATATTCCTTTCTAAATGCTAATGCAATCCTTACTATATGAAAGCCTAAATAAAATTCTCATCCAAGCAATCCAATGCAAGTACCTCCTCAAATCCATATGCAAAAAATGAAACTACCTTGTATTTTTCAATATAAAAGAATGAAAAATGCAATAAAAGTCATCTAAAACTCTTAGTCTCTGTAGCAAGTATAAAACACAAGCCCAACAAGACACCGAGACAAAAACAGTAATGCACTAATGGCAAAACAAAAAGAAAAAAATGATTAAAACTACTTTCAAAGAAAAATCAATGAAAAATCGGTCTCTGGTCGTAAAAGAAGCATCTAACAGACAACATCAGACCCAAGGAAGACCCAACCACACTCACAACCCACCCAAGAACTTCCCACAACATCAAACTCACCAAAAGGGAGGATGTACGCGACTGTTTATAGAACAGCTGCATATATACGTGACTTTTGGCCAAAAAGCTGCATGTATACGTGGATTTTGGAAAAAAACCTACGTGTATACGCGACTTTTGGCCAAAAATCGGCATGTCTATGCGAATTTTTGCCAAAAACCTTCGTATCCAGAGAAGACAGTGGTAAAAAGTAGGCCAAGGGTCAAACCAATAAAGGGGAGTGTCAATGGATGAACATCCTATAAAATGCAACATATAAACAAGGAGAAACAAAGAGCAAGTCAAGAATATCAAGCCCATTGTGCCCAAAAACCCCAAATAAAAACAAGAAGCATCCACAGTGGAGTCGCCAATTCTGTTACGGAGAGAAATTCCTATGGCTTGGGGTACCACAACAGACAGCTTGACTCCAGAAATCAATCCTTTCCAATATGCAAGAGAAATCAAATATCTAACACTAAAGGGTCAGACCTTGTACCTTATTCCGGAGGGTTGAACTAGATCCCCGTTGAGCTTTCTAACTTCAGCTTGAATTGATGAATCACTTCCTCAACAACAAGTAAACAAGACAAGCATACTATATATATTGGTGTTAGATCTACTCTAGCATATATAATCTACAATGTATAAGCATTTGAAATCATCCATGGATAAAATATTCATTCAAACATACATTATTGGATAGGAAAAGATATTTTAATTAATATAAAATCAGAGATTACAATGAATACAACCTCTGTTGGCATGTCTATGAGTCGGAGAAACTGAATCCCCCACTTGGGCCTCCACCACCTTAATCCTCCATCTCTCTATAGCAAGCTCACAAGCAAAAGGCAAGCTTGGGAAGAACACCAAAGTTCTTTAAGGGACAAAGGGATGCAGACTCAAGCACAAGTTCTGGCAACAATGGACTATAATTTCTTTGCTCTCAATTCTCTTATGCCTTCAATGTATCCAAAGGGTTCCTTATATAGTTTTTCAATGGGGTAATGAAAGGTCGAATCCGAGCGATCTCAAGGCATATGGAAGGCCAGGAGACAAGTGAGTCAGATCCATGTCAAGAAAAACTCCAAAAGGATTTGGATTTTGTACACATCCTGATGTACGCGGTTTTGGAGGTCAAACCCGCGTATATACATGATAAGGGGTTTAAAAGTCGCGTATAGCAATTTTCACATGTTTTTAGGGATGGTCTAGGAAACATCAAAGGACAAAAAATGGTCTAAGGGGTATAAGGAGTCTACAGAGGGACAGGGGAAGGCCATACAAGTGTGATTCATCTGGTGTGGTAAAATCAGCTATAACAGTAGTCACCTTTGCACATGGCACTTTTTTGCATTCCATTCATTCAATTGGGTATTTAGCTTGCTTCCAAGTCGATCCACTTTCATGAGTCATGTCACTTCTTTGAGTCTTTCAAATAAGGCATTGTCTGTCACTGCATTATGTCCTGGTATTCATCTAGTTTAACTCAAAGTTGCCAAGTCTTTTGTCGTGCCACCCAATGTTCAAAGGGAAGTTGAAAGTTTACCTATACACTCAAAATAGCCCATGTCAGTACCTTTTGAGTCAGGTCCTATGGTTACATCATCTACAACATTCCAGAACTTTGTTTCTATTTTTGTGTCGTTGATGTAGGATTCATCATGGCCCTCCTTCGATGAGACTATTTCTGTCGACATCAGCTCATCATCCAGAAATTAGTCTTAGAAACAAGTTTAGTAACTTGAGATCTGGATGCCTTAATGGAATATTCTCTCGCTATCGACATAGGTTCACATCATTGACTATTGATCGATAGACTCGGCTGAGTGTTCAACATCAAATCATCTATTCACACTCAAGAGATTGTATTAGGGTACCTTTGGAATCATTGACATTAATGGTGATCTCCCTCGCAGTTGTTAATGGTTCACATCATTGACAGATAATCAAGTAGTTTCTACCACGTTCGACATCAAATCATTCTAATCACATGGAAAGAATCGTACTTTGTGGAAGACAAGATGAAGACCCTAGGTGTCTATTAAAAAGTGCTCATTGTTTTTCTCAGGCTACGATGGAGTATATTGTATGAATTCCTAGCATGGATCCACATTTGTTTGGTCATGGATGTGCTCGAATTTGTGTTCATTTGACATAGATCTATAGTGTATTTTTAGTATTTATGTCCCAAGTTTGAGTCCTCTACCACATGGATCTACATTGTATTCTAGTAGTCGTGTTTTTTAATCTCTCTCATGGATTTGCCTTGTTTTGGTCTTAAGCCATGATGAGGACACACTTGGTCATGAGTCAAAAGTATTGATGTGTTGCAGATGCCTGGTTGATGATAATCTCTGATCAAGCGAATTCTTGGCTCGAAGTGATAAGTTTCTCTTTCAAAGCTCTTGCCTATCGTATATTTCTAGCCTCATGCTTTGGGGGGAATTCTGTTACACATAAATCTCATCATCATCATGTGATGAGGTCCCAAACATCAGTTATTGCTCTGAATCCCAAGTTGTGAAGTGAAAATACTGGACCTGACTTCAATCTTGCTTATAAAGCTCCAACACCCCTTCTACCCTTAAGGTAAGAAGTGTTACCTTCTTTAGTAACGCTCACTATCTCTTGATAGTAAGCAGTTCCACCGCTTTTACCCCTTGTTCAATGTGCGGTTCTACCCTGTCACTACTCTGTCATAGTGGAGGAGAAGCGGTACTCAAGGTAAAAAGTGAAAAAGAGAAATTTCCACGAAGCTTCTCGAAGGAAGACTTTGTGGCAACCTCATCCCTAATCCTAAGGACCACTTGGACTTGATATCTATCCTTTTGGGATCTCCCTTCCACCTCAACCACCATTTAATCAACCATCCCTATCCTCCCAAGGCCTATAAAACCAAGCTCATACCCCATGGTTGAGGGAGAGCAAAGTTATGCTGTTTCATTGAGATTCTGGCCTAAATCAATAGGGTGAGCATAGGAGAACCAATTCAGAGCTTTTGGGGAGAAGGTATTGGCATGAGAAGAAGCATCATGACACTAAGGCGAGGGTTGTAAGCTTTATTCTTTATTATTAATGCAAAGTTGGTTCATTTTTTGTAAAGTATGTTGTGTTATAATCATGTATTTTACTGTTGGATTCCTTAGTCATTAACATAGATTTGTGGATTATATTCTAGTGCTTTTGATCTTGTTTGCTTGTTTCATGTGATTGTGTAGCTACGTTCGTGAAGAACCATCACCATAGGAAAAAACTACACTACTCAATCAAAGGGACTCATTCCAGATGTCCACAACTTCTAGGGGAAGTCTTCCAACTTTGTTGTAACTCATTTGTTTTAGATTTGAACCATTTAGACTAAAGAAACAACTCTTGACTGCAAGAGGTGCATTTTTCCTAACCAGAATATTTATATAAAATAAAAATTAAAAATAAAATAAAACAAGGAATTTTTTATTAAAAAAATTAAAAAATATTAAGAATCTGATTTTTTAAATAAAAAAATATACTTTAAAGAAAAAACACATTAGAAATTTAAAAAAATCAAATAAAAATTAAGAAAGAAACATATAAGCATTTAAAATATATTAAATTAAAAAAAAAATTAAAAAATGGATTATGATATAACAAAAATATTAAAAAATTAAGAACAAAAATTAAATAAAAAAAGAACTAACTCCTCCTCGGCCTCTCCCCCACCACCCGCTTTCCTCCTCCGCCGCCACCTTCTTCTGCCCTCACCTCCCCCTTCCCTCTTCTCTTCCCCTGCCACTACCTTCCTCCACCCTCCCATGCCCCCACTCGGCCCTCCTCCCCTCTCCACTCCCTTGTCGTCCCTTCCTCCCCATCCCCTGCTGACCACACCCTCAGTTACCTACTCACCTCCCTCACTCCCCCTTTTTCACTTGCCTCACCCACTGGGGGCACCCTTCTAGCCACAGCTCGATGCAGAGCATTGATCCATGGCTCGATGGGCAACTCGGGGGCTCCTCTGCGCACCCATAGTTGAAATCATTGTATGTAACATCTAGTCTATAGAAATTCTAAAAAATTAAATAGATTTCCAAAATTGAAAGCATGAACTATACAAACATGATCAAGGCTCGATAGGTCACTGAACTAAAGAAACACATCTTGAAAGCTAGTAGAACATTTTCGTCACAATCAATGTCTTGTAAATGAAACTAGTCTTGAAATCATGCAATTATGTCTGAAATATTTCATTTGCAAAAGCTTTAGAATTCCAATTGTAATTCAGTTTTTTTTGTCATGCTGTAATTTTGACTGAATGCAAGATCTTAATTGTAAATTTTATGACTTATCTGAGTTGATTGTTTTCAATACACGGTGGAATTCTTCTTTGGCCTTCTCTTCTTGGGCTTAATGAAATTTACATGCACACAATTTTCCCAAAGAGTAAGAGTAGTACCCCTGTACTTGAAGCTGCTGCAAATATTGGGCTTCTATTATTTCTGTTTTTAGTTGGGCTGGAGCTGGATTTCCAAGCGATTAACCGAACTAGAAAGAAGGACTTGGAAATTGCGAAAGCTGGAATTACCTTTCCATTTGTCGCTGGTATCTGAGTTTCTTATGCTCTTAGAGCAATGATTTCTCGGTGTGGGCTATGGACAGTTCCTCGTCTTTATAGGTGTATGGTTGTCTATCACTGCATTACCGGTGCTTACCAGGATGCTTGTAGAGCTCAATATTCTCACCATCGATGTGGGACAGATGGCCATGGCCATGGTTGTTGTCAATGATGTGGTTGCTTGGATTCTTATGTCCTTTGCTGTAGCTCTTTCAGGTACAAACAAGAGCCCGATGATATCAATCTATGTTCTGCTATGTCTCATAGGATTTGTGGTTTTCATGATGGTGGCGGTGAAACTGGTAATGACCTGGATCGCCCATTGTTCACCTGACAACGAACGAGATATTCGTTTTCATCACTTGGTGGGAGTGCTAGTAGTTGGAATAGCAACATATGTAATTGGGATTCACTCAATCTTTGGAGATTTTGTGTTTGGATTGACTATTTGCAAAGATGGCCCATTCGCAGGGATGCTTACTGAAAAGATTGAAAACTTCTTATCGGGCTTGCTGCTTCCATCTGCTTCCATTTTATTTTGCCAGAAGTGGTTTGAATACTAATGTAGCAACGATCCATGGAAGTACCACTTAGAGTCTGCTCATTTTGGACATCGCGACTGCTTGTGCTGGGAAGATTCTGGGTACGTTTTTGGTTGCAATTGTGCACAAAGTTTCTTGTCGCGAAGCAATGGCCTTGGGATTCTTGATGTAAACCAAAGGATTGGTTGAGTTGGTTTTCCTCAACATTGGAAAAGATAGGAAGGTAAGAGTCAAATTGCATTAAAATGTTAAATATATCTCAAATCACCAATTGATTTATTTTATTTAGCTTGAATTGCGTTTTCTTTCAGGTCCTGAATGATGAATTTTTTGCGACCTCGGTGCTGATGGTTCTATTGACCACATTCATTACAACCCCATTAGTAATATCCATATACATGCCTACAAGGAAAGTGGTTCCATACAAGCACATAAATATAGAGAGAGAGAAGCCAGAGGACGAGCTTGGAATCCTGGCCTGTCTTCACAGTACGAGGAACATACCAGCGATGATAAACCTGGTAGAGGTCTCTATGGTATTTGAAATCCTGAACTACGCCTCTACATCATGCACTTGGTGGAGCTATCAGAGAGATCGTCTGTGATCATGATGGTCACAAGGCCAGGAAAAACGGCCTCCCCTTCTGGAACCGTAACCGTTCTCTACAAGACCAGATAATAGTTGCTTTCGAGGCGTTTGGGTAGCTGAGCAACGTAACAGTGAAACCCATGACCGCGGTCTCCACATTCCAAGACATTCATGAGGATATCTGCAACATTGCAAACCAAAAGTGGAACGTGATGAACATACTGGCCTTATACATGTATCATATTGTGGACAGTGTCCCGGAGTCTGTGAATCTGGGTTTTGAAACAGTGAACCAGAGGGTATTATAGCACATGCCATGCTCCATCGGCATCCTGGTGGACGGGGGCTAGCTAGCTAGTCAGTCCCAGCTGAATCCTTCCAACATAGACCATCACGTCATTGTCCTCTTCTTCAGAGGTCCGGATGATCGAGAGGCTTTAGTGTTCAGAAGAATAATGGCAGAGTATCCGGGCATTAAACTGATGGTTATCAGGTTCCTTCCCAACACCAAATTCGAGCACACCGCCATAAACTTCACTCTGATGACCACCCACGAACATGAGATGCTCCCGCAAGTGGACAAGATGAATAGAGAGCAGGAGAAGAGGTTGGACAAGGAATCCTTGCAACTCATAAATATCATCCTCTCTAATTCCAGGAAGTCCTTCGAGCGATCTAGTGGCGGGGATAATATGGGTGAGTTAATCGTGTATGAAGAATGAGAGATGAATAATAACACGGTGGAAACGGTGCTCGCAATTGGGAATATCAATAAATATCACATGTTTTTGGTGGGAAGGGCATGTTTCTCTCCCACCTTGGTTGCAGACTTAGCAGATCAGAGTCCAGAGTATCCTCAAAGTATCCAGAATTGGGTTCAATTGGGGATCTGCTTACTTCCTCATCCACCGTTCCAATAAGCACATCAATACTAGTGAGTTTCATTTTTCCAAATTATATATATCTTAAGATAAATTTAAAGTTTACAAAGCTAAGTTAAAATAGGTTAAAATTGAAGGATTTGTCCTCATCCCTCACATCCACAAGCTTTTCAATCAAGCAGTTAATTAAGGGTTCCCTAAACCATGGACTCACACCCTCATTATCCCTATTTTTAAAAATGGGGATACAAATAACCCCTCTAATTATTGGACAATTATGATATCCCCCTCTTAGCCAAGTTATATGGTATTATTCAACATATGGATTGAAAGAGAAGGTAAGTGGGATAAAGGCCAAGCAGGTTTTAGAAGGAAGCACTTAACAACTGACCACCTCGTTATGCTTAGGATCATTGTGGATGAATGTCGTAATGATAAATCCCATACCTTTTGTTGCTTTGTGGAATTTAGAAAGGATTTCGATAGGGTGCGTATAAATAACCTTTGGAATATATTAGAAGAGGGTGATTCCATGAAGATGGGTAACACTTTTTGGCCAAATTTGGCGATGAAAACCTGATTTTTTACTCATGTGCTAGATAGAAGCCCTCAAAACG
>LPNX010824811.1:935726-946642 GCA_001517045.1 Pseudotsuga menziesii | reverse complement strand
GCTATACAGGTGCTGGGCCTAAAGGCCATACTACTGACGCTGGGCAGGATAGCAGGCTTAGCATCACTCCATCAAGCCTCTCGGCCATTGATGTTCTATGCGGTGGAGTGCATGACGCTGACCATCTATGACTGGAGCACTTCCCTACTGAGCAACATGAAACATTAGCTCAATGAGTGCAAGGCAGGTAGGATACAGAACTTCTGGTTCAGTAGTATCTTGAGCACATTTTTCTTCGAGCGTGTTCCAGGATTGAGCCCTAGAGTGGATGTTCCTTTCCACGGGGTTCGAGATTCTGCCCAACGACGTTGGGCAGATGCGATGCGCAGACTGGGGGGTGGTAGGGTGGCCAACCCTTATCCAACAGAATTGTTTCCATGGTGGCGACGACAAATTGTTGCCATAGAGGACTACCCTTATGTAGGGATAGACTTTCGGGGAGACCCGGACATGCCATTACCACCAGGGTTAGCATATGGAGACATAGGTAATGAATCTCGACCCTTACTCTTTTTAAAATTTTTGAATTATTTAATTTTTTTGTGTTTTCTTGATTAATGGAATAAAAAAGACATGTTTTTGGGTGACAATACATAGTGACATCTATCATTCATGTGTAGATGTGGGACCACGGTGACCATAGGGCTTCCCACGTCATAGACGGAGGGGAAGAGGAGATGATATCACCGGTGTGGATGCGGAGCGAACACTCCAAAGCATTCATACCAACTTCGTGCGACTGACTCACAGGATTCCCATGGAGCAAGTCGAGGACTTGCCTGAGGCTATGCAGAGATAGGTGGTGGGTGTACCACGTGCATGGTGCGTTTATTCCGGCGGCTAGCTAGAGCCGTGGTGACATATCATGATCACAACCCTCATCCACCTCCACAGGACTAGACACCTGGGAGTGTATCTATTTTGTACTACCGTGTATATGATGGTGGCTTTCAAAGCCCCAATTTTGTATTATGACACTATGTATTACCACATTTTTTATGTATATAAATTTTTTTATGGTGATTGGTTTATTTATTTACATGTGTAAAAATTTGTGTTTATGATTAATTTATAATGAATGAAACAAATGCCAATCTAACACATAGTTAGCATATGAGTCAGTAATTTGATTAAAATTTCTTGGAATGTGTATATATGTTATGCTCTCAAACTGTCGTTCTAGCAATCTCACACGTAAGAATCTCCTCAATAACGTCGGATCTCTAACATGGTACAAACCATTTAGCTGTGACACTACTAACTCTGAATCAAGACGTACCTTAAGAGAGAGAACACCATGCGAAATGGCATCCCGTAGAAGCTCAATAACGGCACTATATTCAGCAAAATTGTTGGAATATGGCCGTAGACATACACCTCCTGAAGACAGTACATGACCCATAGGAGTATAAATCACCCAAGCAGCTGAGGCTGAGTGTTGAGTGTGACGGCTTGCACCATCCATGAATCCTACATAGGTGGAAGATTCCATTGACATCTGCCACAAGAAATGGAAACTAATCACAAAACCGATCACGATAAACAAGACCTAACTATGCAAAAAAGCTGTACAATAATATACAACAAACAGCCTTGGCTAAAGATCATGCATAGTATTTCTTAAGATAGAGCCCATTTCTAGGCTCCGCCAAGACTATCCCTTCGTAATCCACTAACTCGTAGGCACCCTTCTCTAATACACGCTTGACCACGTAAGGACCACGCCACATAGGATTGAACTTCCCTGCCCCCAAGGGTTCTTTCGATTGATCCCACAAAAGGACCAAGTCTCCCTCACTAAACACTCTCGGATGGACAGAATTATCGTATTGGGCCTTCACGCAACACTTATTAACCTCTAGAGTCACCAAGGCATCTCTACGCTGCTCATCGAGTTACTCAAGGTGAACCAAATGCTCCTCCAAAGGTGAATTTTCTGGTAAGAGTTCCACGACTAACTTCAACGAAGGAATCTCGCATTCAACCGGAAATATCGACTCCACTCCATGAACAAGCTGATATGGAGAAAAACCAGTGGCAGTATTTACCGCAGTTCGATATGCCCACAAAGCAGGGTACAACATAATATGCCAATTCGTCTTGCTTTGTGCGATGGTTCATTGAAGAATGGACTTAAGTGATTTATTCACTGCTTCAACCTGTCCATTCGCTTGAGGATAGTAGGAAGAGGAGTGCTCTTGCTTATATCCTAACTTGGATGCCAACTCTTCCATCATACGATTCTGAAAGTGTGAGCCATGTTCAGTGACAAGCTCTCTCGGAATCTCGAACCTAGAGATGATTTGGTTGAATACGAAGTGAGTGGCTGTCTCACCGTCGGATTTTACTGTAGGCATTGCCTCAGCCCATTTCGTGAAGTAATCGACAGCCACTATGATATGATGGTGCCCCCCAGCCGAATCTGGGTTGCAATCCATAAAATTGAGCCCCCACTTGGTGAAGGGACCGGCGGTGATAATAGGGTGTAACAGGGCAGGCTTCGAGCGCATATTACGTGTGAACACCTAGCAAGGGTGGCACCTCTTGACCGCTTCAATACAATCCTTGAAGATCGACGGCCATAAATACCTGCTCTAAAAATATTTTGAGCTGAAGAAATCCCAGATAAATGACCACCACACGCCCCTCTGTGGCAATCATTAAGCACTACCTCAGCCTCATCATGAGTTAAACAACGTCGTAAAAGGGAATCTACTCCACGGCAGTACAAACTATTGTCCACTATGAGGTAGTTCTTGGAAACGTAACGTAATCGACGTCGCTCATCTCGCGAGAGGTGAGTAGGGGTCCTCTACGTTTGCAAATATACTATGTTATCACCGTACCATGGGTCAGCTGTTGAGATCAAGAAAATGTGTTCATCAATGAACGTATCTTCACATACTGACTCCTCAGCCTCACTCGAAAAATCTGATATGAGCTCTGCAAAGATTAAAGATTTCTTCGATTTTGCCGACACAAACTCGAGATCAAGCTCTTGCAGGATGACAATCCATTTATTATATTTTCCTCCAATCATCCTACGTGTGAGGACGAACTGAAATGGATTGACATGGGCAACAACCAAGGTTTGGCGAAGGAGAATATAATGTCTCAAATGCTGCACCGCATGTACGGTGGCTAAGGCAAGCTTCTCGACATGAGAATACCGAATCTCTGTGTCAATAAGGTTTCGGCTCAGATAATATATGACATGCTCCTAGAGCTCCTCATCCTCCTGAACCAAAACCATCCCAATCGTCTCTAAAGACGCGGCCACATATAATAAGAAATCACGGCTATAATCCGGAGGACTAATCACTGGGGCCGATGCTAGGGCTCGCTTAAGTGCATCGAAGGACTCCTGGGCTCGCTCATCCCATTCAAAGGGAGTATCTTTCTTCAAGAGACGCATGAAACCTCTAGTCAAATTGGCGAAATTGACAACAATTCTTCGTAGGAAGTTTGCCATGCCTTGCAAACACTGAAGATGACGAATATTTCACGGGGGAGACAACTGAAGTATTGCCTCAACCTTCAAAGGGTCGAATCTTATACCCTTTTTCGAAACGATAAAACCTAACAGACGACCTGATTTCATGCAAAAGATGCACTTATGAGGGTTTAATCTAACAGCATAGTGCCGGCATATTTCGAACACCAATCTCAAGTGATAAGAATGACGCATCCTCATGCGAGAATGAGCAGCGAGGTCATCCAAAAATACTTCAATAATGGACTTGAGATCGTGGAAAATCAAGGTCATCGCCCGCTGAAAGGTAGCTCTGGCGTTTTTAAGGCCGAAAGGCATTTTCTGATACACAAATGTTCCCCAAGGACAAATGAATGCGGTCTTATGTTGGTCCTCAGGTTTAATTTGAATCTGATTATATCCAGAAAATCCGTCCATAAAGGAGAACACCTCGCTACCCGCACACTCATCCAAAATCTGATCTATAAACGGTGTGGGGAAGTTATCCTTAGGACAGGCATGATTTAAATCATGGAAATCAGTGCATATACGGATCGCTCCCTGCTTCTTATCAACCGGAACGGGGTTTGAAAACCACTCCGTTAAGGGAACGGGATAGATGAAACCAGCTTTCAATAGCTTGTCTATCTCTGCCTTTATGGCGGGTGCTTTCCTAGGATTTACCATGCGTAAACACTGTCAAACAGGCTTCGCGTTGGGGTAAGTCTTAATTTCATGTTCGACAATCCAAGGGTCAATCCATGGCATCTCATCGTAAGACCAAGCAAAAACATCACGGAATTCCTTGAACAGCTCGGTATACTCACGAATCTCATCTTGGGAACAATCTACCCCAATGTACACATTCTCAATTGTACCAGGGTTGCGAGAAATGTTGATAGGCATAGTTGACGATATGTTCGCCATGTTTCCATTAGCCATCTGACCAGGAGAGCTTAATGGAATCATGGGTCTACCAACTTTTTGTCTAAGAATATCCCTATAATCCTCATGCTCCAACAGGTCAAGCTCTGGAAGGAAATATGATCTATGATGAAGTTCCTCCCATGGTGGCTCAACTCCCGACATAGCCTCGATGATCGCATCATTTGAAGGGAAAACCGTATCAAGACAATCGTGGGCATGCGAAGACTGTACTGCCCATGCTGGCAGCACATAGGGGTCTTCTTCCTCTGTCCGTGAAGAAGAAGAACAAGGCTCTGCAGCAGACTGGAGATTAGCTTGGTAAGCTATCATGGCTGCAGGCAACGGCACGCTCGTCTCAATGGGATCACTCGAATGACTCGGTGAAGGAAGAATCCAAGGATCTCCCATATGACTTGTGCGAAAAGGCACCGATCTCGTAGACGTGGAAGCACCATCGAAACTAGCTCCTATCATGAGGACAGGTGCAGGACAACTAAAGGTTCCCATGAGGGACGAATACATACCTACACCCACACTCCCAGTTGCCAGCTGGGAATGTTCAACTTTCGGAACCGAAGCTTCCGAAGATGCAGTAACAGGCAGATTCTTGAATGCCATCTGATCGATCGTTACAATCTTCCCATTATGAGGAAAGCATACAACGTGAAATACAGAAGACGCAATGTCTTGCATACTATACATCCAATTCCTTCCCAGTAAGAGATTGTAGTCAAGGGGCGCATCAACCACCTCGACCTCTATCGCAATGGTATTCCCTCCCAAATGGACTTTAAGAGAAGGAAGGATACCGTGCAGCCTAAATGATCTCCCATCAAAAGCAGTTAACATGGTCGTAGACTTTGACAACTCAGGAGAACCAAGACCCTTCCAACAAGACAAAGACATCATAGAAGCAGCAGCACCCTCGTCAATCACAGTACGCTTGATGGTCATATTAAGACATTGTACATGCACCAAAAGGGACACATAGTAGGGAAAGCGAGGCTGATGTCCTGTGGTTTCAAATTTGATCACTGAGGAAGAATCATCACCATTCACACCAAGAGCAGAAAGCAAAGCCTTCCTTTGCGATGGACAACTCTGAAGCACTTCCAATGCAGACATCGCATAAGGAGTATGACCCAAGTCCTCGACAACTGAATAGTTCTAGGCGGCTCGGGAATTTGGATTATGCCCTGAACACTTAAGTACCCCCTTAGGAATGCGAGGTACAGCTTCAGGTTTATCCCAGGTTTCTCAATACGCAAAGGGGTTCCTAGTGGATCAGGTTCTTTTCCTGGGTTGGGTTGTGACGAAGAATAATCTTTCGCACGTGTCACAACTTTCGTGGCATGGACCATATTAATGCACCCACAACCACTAGTTTTAGGTGGATCTTCATCACTAGATTGATCATGGGACTTCAAGTTCATATTTTGGTTATGCAGTAAAGGGTTCGTTAACACAGCTGGGCCCTGTGCTATGAACTTCGAAGCTTCATCCATCCTAGGGCACAAGTAAGTGAGGTGATCGTCCTTACAAAGCTTGCAAGGAAACTTAACCTTACGTTTATTCTACTTGTCCCCCCTAGCATTTTTATTATTCTTGTCATTATTGTTGGCATTCTCATTTTTATTCCCACCCTTCTGATTATTATTTTTACCCTTTTTTCTATTCCGTCTAGGTTGCTGGTTACCCTTCTGGTCGGATGATTGTACAGCAAGTACATTCACCGTTTGGGCGGGCTGAGATGAAGCCGTAGCTTGTCCCGAGGGATATTGGTTGATTGACAACTGAGAAACTTGTTTCACAACTGAACCTGCAGGTTTCTTACTTTCATTACCCACAATGCCATCGGCATGTGGTCCAGGTTTGACCTTGGGATCGAAACTAGAACGAGGGGAATTAGGTATAATCTCGTATAACAAACCAGACTGAGCATAGATCAAGTCTAGTTCCTGTGCCCTAAAGATGGCTTGTTCCTCATTCTGCACTCCAGATGTGGAAACATCCTTCGTGATATATGGAAATAAATATTTGAGGAACCACTCAAGGAGGAATTTCGGCGGTATAAATGCTTTGATTAATCTCTTCCATCTACGCCACTCCTAAATATGATCAGAAATATGGGTGGCTTTATCTTGCCGAAATGTCGACAAGAGTTCAGTACCAACATCATAGCGCACTGGTAGCTGGAAGTGATTAAGGAAAGTCATCGCAAGGTCGTCGAACAAAGTAAAGTCACCCCTAGGTAACTCTATATACCATTTTACCGCAGGCCCTGTAAGGGTGCGTTGAAATAGTCTCAAACGGACTGAATCCTGATGCAATGAATTGGAAGAGCACCATAGGTGGAATGCCATAACGTGTTCACTCGGATCCTCTTTTGGTTTGCCTTCAAACCTAGGTATGTCCAAAGGAATCCTGGTAGGGACAGCCGGCCAAGCCAGGTCATGAGCCACAGGATCATTCGTAAGTCTCGATAAGTCAGGTAGATTGAGTGTCGCGAGGAAATGGAGCCTAGGATGATGAGGTGTAGGGACCGCTCCCTGGTTCATATAGGATTGATTACCACCATGACCTTGGCCATAGTGACCTCCTCCTGTATGACCCATATAGGGTGGCGTGGAAGTCGCATAATGAGGTGGACCTTGACTAGTAGGAGCTACAAAGCCATAGTTAGGAGAGTAAGCAGGTTGTGAATACCCGCCTCCATAAGGTTGAGAGACCCGTCCATACTGCGCCCCATAGTAGGGTCCATAGGTCATCGGCTACGATGCCCCATGAGACACTCCATAGGTAGGTACATACATTCTGGAAGCAGGTATATACATGCCAGAAGTAGGGATATATGTCGAGGAAGTAGCAACCTGACCTCTCGAAACATGAACATAACCTCCCGAAACTACGGGTGGTATGTAGGCTTGAGACACAATAGGTATAGTAATCGCAGTACGGATCTGACTCGTAGCTATGTGTCGACTTGAAGGACCACATGAGTAAGGTGGAGGGTTTGCATTTGAAGAAATCGGAAGCGAGGACGAAGGAATCTCGGTAAGAAGATATGTGCTAGTGCCTATCGTCACTCGTCTAGAACCTGGTATCGCTATGGGATCACTAACGCTAGACCTAGTAGGTATATAAGATGTATCTTCCATCACTGGGATGGAAGGTGCAATGTGACTAGTATTCCCAAACCTCTCTGCAAGGTAAGGCATGGGAATGCCCCCGGGTATAGTGTTAGGGTCAAAGTCGGATTCAACATGAAATGTCAAATCATGCATAGGAAAACCAGTGGTAACATAACTAGCATAGCTGGTGCTAGGAGGGTCAAAGTGAGTCTCAGCATCATCCGACATTCCATACCGGTAACGATTCAATGGGGAATCTGGCCTAGAGTGAGCAGGTATATCATGCAAAGATCCTATCTGGGAAATAACGGGACCAATCTCAGCTAGGTCAGGTGAGGGATCATATGCAGGAGTAAATTCCCCATCGTCACTACGAATAGGAGGAGGTGGCTCAGGAATAGTCTCTGAATGATCCTCCATGGTGTGTGAATCAATGTGTGACACAGTCCACCTGGACCGTCTAGGCCCCTCTCCCAAAGGAGGAGGAGAAGTGGAAGGTGGAAGTCCTGCTAACCGATGAGAATGGCGTGGAACCACACCCGACTCCACAATGACTCAACAAAAAAGCAAAGACTCTCTATTTACGTCAACCCTAGGCCAACTAGCGTGCACAGAGCAATCACTATAAAATATAAAGCCAAAAGAAATCAAACAAGGGCTGGATAAGTGAGCTCCCAAATGTGGCCGGTATGTCTCTCCTAGGAGAGGCTTGAGAGGCCCTTTTCACCAGAAGCGGAGGTTCGAAACCAATTATTGTGGCCCTCAGCTTCAATGCGTAAAGCGACTGTGCTGTCCGACCCCAACCTGGCTAGGACACATGCAGAATAACCTCTACACGTACCCCCTCGATATCCTAGGTAAGGTCACTAAGGTCACCTCAATATAATCAATGCTCAGGCAGACAGTCGCAGGCGGGATTGACCGTATGGGAAGGGTAGCAAAGCCCGAAACTCCTGAAAGAGCCCCCAGATACGAATACAATCCTGGCTATATCACCGGTGCTACACAGTTCTCGACCAGGGGTTATCCTAATCAACAACCGCTCACACTGCCTAGTGATTGACTCCCTTTTGAGAGGAGCTTCCTGAGAACGTTGGTTATACCAAGGATTTCACACACTCCCTGGACAGACACCTAGTTGTTGTCGTTTAGTGATCTTGGAGAATTAACTTTCAATGAACTATTCCAAGATCCTCAAACCTAAGCTTGTTGGTGCACCCTAGAAAATAAAAGAGTGTAATTCATTTTATTTAGCGTTGATTTTAGTTTGGCTTTATTACTCAAAAATAGGATATGGTCGTGCAACTAATGGTGTTATGACGCAACAAGAAGTAAAATGCACACCTAACAATCAATGCAAATGCATTGTGTCCATGAAAACAGGGTATGCATACTACGTGAATGCACAATTTCTTCTTCAAATGCTGAATGCAAATTTCCCTATATGAAGTCCTAACTATTACTCCAAAGCAAATCTAGATCTAATGCAAGTACAATGCAATGCATGATGATAAGCAAATATTTAGGATTTTTTGAAAATAAAGAGATACAAAAAGCAAAAGAATGAATCTAACCACCCTAGACTCTGCAAGCACACATAAACATCATTCCAGCACAGTACTAAGGCACAAGGACTCTAATGCACTAATCTCAAACAAAAAATCAAAGATGCCATGACAAGAACTTTCCTAAAAGAAAAAATTTAGGCTAAAAAAACCGTTTTTGGTCAAAAACAGAGGTATTAACAGACTCAGGTAGTGCCAAAGGAGACTCAGCAACTAACAGCATTCACCTAGCAATCCACTATCTTCCACAAAAGGTAAAAACCAGGATATATGTGACTGTGCGCAGTGAACCCGCGTGTATATGCGAAAATCCCAAGGGAAACCGCATGTATACGCGACTGTAAGTAACAAACCCGCGTACAGGAAGAAAAAGATGCACAAATTCAAGGAAAACAGACAGGCTGAGACTAAATTCACACCAATCAGGCTCTACCAGGCATGCATGCCCCCATACCCGACACAGAAACAAGAGAGAGAGAGCAATTCAAATGCATTGAATGCCAAAAGATCAACCCCCAAAGGACAATTACTAGGAAATCCCCAACGGAGTCGCCAATTCTGTTACGGAGAGAAATTGCTATGGCTTGGGGTACCACAACAGACAGCTAGACTCCAGAAATCAATCTTTCCCAATATGCAATAGAAATACAAACATCTAACACTAAAGGATCGAAACTCGTACCTTATTCCGGACGGTTGAAGTAGATCCCCGTTGAGCTTTCCAATCTTCAGCTTGAATTGTTATAGCACGTCCTCAACAACAAGTAAACAATACAAGCATACTATGTTTCATGGTGTTATATCTATTCTAGCATATATAATCAATAATGTATAAGCATTTGACATATTCCAATGGATACAACATTCATTCAAATACACATTACTAGACAGGAAAAGATATTTCTATTAATATGAATCAGAGATTACAAGTGACAACATCTGACGGCACATCTGCGAACCAGAGAAACTAAATCCCCCACTTGGGCCTCCACCACCTCAATCCTCCATCACTTCGATAGCAAGCTTACTAGCAAAAGGCACGCTTGGGAAGAACACAATAGTACTCCAAGGGACAAAGGGATGCAGACTCAAGCATAAGTTCTGGCAACAATGGACTATAGTTTTGATACTCTCAATTCTCTCTTATGCTTTCAATGTCTCAAGGGTTCCTTATATAGCTTTTCAAAGTGATACTGAAAGGTAGAATCCATGCGATCTCAAGGCATATGGAAGGCCAGGAGTCATATGAGTCGGATCCAATACAAGGAATGCTCCAAAGGATTTTGGATTATGTACACATCCCGATGTACGCGAATATATAGGGAATATCCGCGTATGTACGCGGTTATAGGGGAAAATGCCGCATATATCGTTTTTCTAATGTTTTTATGGATGGTCAATGATACATCAAAAGACAACAATTGGTCCATAGGGGCTAATGAGTCTGCAGCGGGACAGGGGAAGGCCATACAATGTGTGATTCACCTAGTGTGGTGAAATCCGCTATAACAGATGCCCCCTAATGTATGAGATCATAGGGGTTATACGATGGCCGAAATAGATTATAAGTCCATCCCAGAAGTGAAGTGATGAGGGTACCCAAATGGAAGACCAGCCACCCAATCAGCATAATACCATAATACCAATCTGCATATAACTGCAAATATATATAGCAGTCCTAGACACATAAGAGTACAATGGCCCTGAATAGGCATGAAACATGATAACACATATGTGGTCATTGCCACGTACAATATACATAGATAAAAATCTCCATGATGAAGATATACAAAGTATCATGATCTCCACAATGGCTGAAGA
>LPNX010824811.1:921527-935612 GCA_001517045.1 Pseudotsuga menziesii | reverse complement strand
AAATTCTATTGGTTCTTGAATTCCAACTCACAAAAACTTATTTTGGCACGTTTTCTTATAAGGCCCATTTTAGACCCCAAATTTCCTCTAATGATAACAGATCAAGATCTCCATAGTGGCAGGAAATGTCTGACATATACTGGAACAAGTCACGAGAGTTGAAATCTCATGAACACTGGCACGATCAAGGAGGTAGCATATAGTGGATGCCACCAGTCTGGAAGGTCTTCTACACAAACCGCTATGAGTACATGTCCTACTATGTGAATAGAGGTGTCGAGGTCAAACATAGTAGTCCATTGTCTGATTACCGGTCATTGATGTATACCGTTAACAGACGCGAGATCACCCACCAATAATGAAAATGGGAATCAAGGTACTAGAGTGCAAACTAACAAGTGTGAATAAATGTGTTGAGGTCGAACACTTGAGAGAATCCATCGATCAGGGGACATTGATGTATTCCCAAAACTGTCGATGGCGAGAGAACCTGCCACTGATGACTGCAAGTCTCAAGGCACTCAAAATGACTCTAGACTCCAATCCCAGAATAAATGAGTCTGGAGTGGGACAGGGGAAGGCCATACAATGTGTGATTCACCTAGTGTGGTGAAATCCGCTATAACAAAGGCTTGAATGGACTAAGGAATAACCATGACCTTATGGAACTAATATGTAGTTCTTAAAGGGCACTCGCACAAAGTTGGTTCCACTTTTTAGTGCCACTTAAGAAATCGTAAATGCACTTCCGAAGTGTAAATCGATAACACATATGTGTTAATGATAGTACGTTCAGAAAATCATGATCCCAAAGACGAGGATAAGGTTAGTAAGGTAGTATCACATATGCGATATGGAAAACAAAAACAAAACAAAACAGAGGCTGCGGGCCTCACTTTGTCATTTGCATAGTGAGCGTTTCAGGAGAGCGATAAACCATACCGATGATAAACTGCACCAGCGATTTGCGTTTGAGCATTTGGAGGTCGATAGGGAGGAGGATGTGGAGGTGGCTTGGCTCCAATAATAGGTAAGTACTCATATCAATTACAAATTATTTTCAATTTTTTATTGTTTTTGTTAATTTCATAGTTTTTTATATTTTTTAAAACAAATTTAGTAAAAAAAAATGAATTAAATCAAAGAATGATAAATTAAAACAATTTGTATTTTGTTGTTTAAATATTAACAGAAAACAGAAATGAGAAAGATACTATGGAAAACCAACCCACTAATCACCAAGAACCAAACCCAAACATGAACCCAAACATGACCCCAAAAACGAACCCAAATCCAAACCCGGAGGGGGAAGAAGACCGAAACTCACAGATTCTAGCACGTTTGGGTGCATTGAGGTGCCTTAGCTCATATTTTAGAGGGGGAATCATTTGAGACAAAATTTAGCCAAGGCATTGGACACCATAACAAACAAAATTGCCAATGCCCAAGGAGCTCTTTACAACATTAGCTCGTAAAGAGAATCTAGGAGGCAATACTATTCCGATGGTTTGAGTTATAAATACATCAAAAACCTAAATATTACATAAGACCAATTGTTTTCATTACTCCAAGACCCTAGCATCGGATTGGTTCCACCTACCAGTTGAGCACACAATTCCATAGACTGGTGCATGGAACCAAATGTGAAATCCAATTGGATGAATCATTGGTATATGGTCTTCGATGAATACCCTCATGGGAATAGGGATATCCCATTTTATTTCCTCAGGAAGTTGCATGTAGAATTCATCCTAGGGAAACATGTTAACTATTTTGATATTTTAGGCTTTGATGGTGTTGGTTATCGGATGCCCCAATATAGGTAAGGGGCCAGGACGGATCCTAACCGTGTGCCATGCCCTCCACGCATACAAAAACCCCCTCGGGTATATCCTCCTGCGGGTCCTGTGATTGAGGATACACATGAGTCCTTATTTGACTTGGCAGATACATTGCCTCAGCATGAGACTGATGTCCAAGGTAATGTAGGCCAATGGGTTGGCAGTTCTAAGGTCGGCCCATCGCACAATAAGGATCCATCTACAGATCGCACTAGAGACATAGAGCGTTCAGAGCGTCGTGTTACTCCGCACGCTTGCACAGCATGTGGAGGCATATGCTATGGCCCCCCTTCATAGTTCCAGGATGATGGATTACTTTGATTTGTAAGTAAAAATCATTATTTTCATATTATATTTTGTTTTATATCACAATTTTCAATTGTCTTGCAATTTATTTACATTTAATTATCTAGCAAATTATGTGAACAAATATACAACTGGTGTCCCATGGCACTGCATATTTGCATAGTCCACCGATTAATGTTGAGAATATTGATGTTGATGTCAATATTGCATATGGGTTTGATTCTTCATCATTATTTGTAAGAACTATACTTTTTAATGTGTCAATGTTATTTACATATTTATAGTAGATATTGTAACATTCAATACATCCTAATCTGGATACAATATGTTTTATCTAGGGTGATCAGGATGAGTACATTGAATTCCAGCCTAGTCCCTCTCATGTAGAGGTATATTCCCAGACGTAGGTACTATTTAAATATGCTTTTAATTATGCTTCTAAATATGCTTTTAATTATGCTTTTAATTATGTTTCGCTTTCTTTGAAAAAATCATTTTTCGTCCATCCTGTATATGTCTCGTTTTCTTTGTATTATCTGACATTGACATATGTTACTTTATGCAGGCATCTATTGAGCCATTGGTGCTTGAAGAGCACCAAAGCGAGGTTGTTGGTGACCCACCTCTTCCCCCCCGCCAGGTACATGTATGTTTCACTTTCTTTGAAAACATTATTTTCCATCCATGTAATATATATGTCTATGATTCTTTTTATTATCTGAATTTAAGATATGTTATTTTATGTAGGCTTCTAGTGAGTCACTGGTTCTTGAATAGCACTAGATCGATGACCCATCCAGCAGGTATGTTTATGTATCGCTTTCTTTTAATTGTGATTTTAAAGATTCAACATGTACTTTTTTAATTTTTTGAAATTGTCTAATTGTATCTTTATCCTCTTGTATGTAGTAACATGAGTTTGATGAATATGTCCAAAAAGCGAACTTCTTCGCTAGTGCAAGTAGAAGTCTCTTTCTCTCATTGCTAGTTAATCGATCCATTGGTTACACACCTCCTCATGTACCCCAGGTATATTTATATATTGCAACTCTTGCTTATATTCCTTTTTGTACATGCAAGTATCTTTTTCCTTGTTTCCCCCTTTGATATGTCTCATTTTCTTTGTATTATCTCACATTGACATATGTTACTTTATGCAAGCATCTATTGAGCTAGTGATGCTTGAAGAGCACGAAAGCGAGGTTGTTGTCGACCCACCTCTGACAAGCTAGCAGGTACGTTTATGTATCACTTTCTCTAATTTGGTGCTTTCTCTTTGTGTGTTTTTGTACGTTTATGTATTGCTTTGACATATGTTACTTTATGCAGGCTTCTAGTTAGGCACCGGTGCTTGAAGAGAACCAAATCGGTGACCCGCCTCTTCCCCCCAATGTACATATATATTTGTTGTCATTGGCATATATA
This sequence comes from Pseudotsuga menziesii, assembly GCA_001517045.1. NCBI lineage: Eukaryota > Viridiplantae > Streptophyta > Pinopsida > Pinales > Pinaceae > Pseudotsuga > Pseudotsuga menziesii. Next base: position 932,040 of record LPNX010824811.1, on the reverse strand, counting down.
TTTTTTTATGCGGCTTGAGAGTGAGCAAGTGGTGCTTGAAGAGCACCCAATTAGGGTCGCTACTAGTGAGGCACCATGACCCACCATTACTTACTCACGTACAATAAGTAAAAATGTTATATTGGTTTGGAATTTGAACAAATGTACATAGAATTTTTATAGGTTGGTAAACTAACATACAAATTTTGGTTTTTCTGTAGTCTCGACTGATGCGACCTATCCCTCTTGTTCAGCTATGGGGATCACCAATGAGAAGTTAGAAAAGAAAGCTATATTTCTCTGAATACATTGGCAGTGGCAGCGAAAGGGGGGATAACTATAATAAATGTATAGGGGGGATACATAGATGCAACTTTTTGTTTTTATACACACATATGTACAGTTTGATCCACTATTTTTTATTATGGCCATGTGGCATTCCAATTTTTGTAACATTATTTGTATACATATATAATATAAAGAAAGGATCAAATTTATACATATATGGTTTACTTGATCTTGGAACATGATATGTGTGGTTCACCTATGTGATATAATGATATGTATGGTTCACATGTGTGCTAGTATGAATTTCCAATACTTAAAGAAATTTATGACTCATCAACTTTTTAACATTATTGTTATCCTCAACTTTTTAACATCATAACCATACCATACACTACCTAAATTACATACACTAACATCATAACACTAAATTTACATGTGTTTCTACTTCTAAGCCATGCATGCATGTGTAATATACCATATCATACCCTACAACACCCTATGATACTAACATCATACCATACTCACATACCATACCATACTATTTCTACATACCATACCATAATAACATGTAGCACACCATACCATACATGTACATTTGTTTCTAGTTCCATCTCATAACTTGTATAGAGATCACTAAAGCATAGCTCCATGTCATAACTTGTCAACCCTAGTGATAGCATGCAATCTGGTGTTCATGAAACCCTAGTTGGTTTTTAATATGTACATGTACATGTGTTTCTAGTTCCATCTCATAACTTGTAAAGAGGTCATTAAACAATAGTTCCATGTCATAACTTGTCAACCCTAGTGATAGCATGAAATTTGGTGTTCATAAAACCCTAGTTGGTTTTCAATATGTACAGGTCCATGTGTTTCTAGTTCCATCTCATAAATTGTAAAGAGCTCACTAAACCCTAGTTCCATCTCATATCTTGTCAACCCTAGTGATAGCATGCAAATTGGTGTTCATAAAGCCCTAGTTGGTTTTCAATATGTACATGTCCATGTGTTTCTAGTTCCATCTCATAACTTGTAAAGAGGTCACTAAACCCTAGTTCAATCTCATAACTTGTCAACCCTAGTGATAGCATCCAATTCGGTGTTCATGAAACCCTAGTTGTTTTCGAATTTGTACATGTCCATGTGTTTCTAGTTCCATCTCATAACTTGTAAAGAGGTCACTAAAACCTAGTTCCATCTCGTAACTTGTCAACCCTAGTGATATCATGCAATTTGATGTTCATGAAACCCTAGTTGGTTTTCAATATGTACATGTCCATGTGTTTCTAGTTCCATCTCATAAATTGTAAAGAGGTCACTAAACCCTAGTTCCATCTCATAACTTGTCAACCCTAGTGATAGAATTTAATTTGGTGTTTATGAAACCCTAGTTGTTTTCCAATCTATACATGTCCATGTGTTTCTAGTTCCATCTCATAACTTGTAAAGAGGTCACTAAAACCTAGTTCCATTTCATAACTTGTCAACCCTAGTGATATCATGGAATTTGGTGTTCATGAAATCCTAGTTGGTTTTCAATATGTGCATGTCCATGTGTTTCTAGTTCCATCTCATAACTTGTAAAGATGTCACTAAACCCTAGTTCCATCTCATAACTTGTCAACCCTAGTGATAGCATGTAGGTTGGTGTTCATGAAACCCTAGTTGGTTTCTAGTTTGTACATGTACATGTGTTTCTAGTTCCATCTCATAAATTTTAAGAGGCACGATCGAGGGTCTTGGAGAGTTAACCCACCAATGCAAGAATTTCATTGAAGGAAACTCAGAAAAAACCTAGTTTACGAAATCAATGCATAATGAAGTCACTGGTCCTTGAAAATAAGAGGCAGAGCGCCACCTAGAGGTAATCGTATTCCAAGAGACCAACGGAGTTGACAGTTCTTCGATCCGACCTCTAGTTACCGAGTTATGTCCAGTTGAAAGTCACATGGAAATGTCGTTCAAGGACACTTGGTGACTTCCGGTCCAGGAGAGAAAAAACAAACGGAGTAGAAAAATTGCATGTCATTGGGTTCTGCAAGTGTGTATGGGAAAGGCCGATACGGGAATCCTATGAACACAACCATGGTTGAGGGTTTTCATGTGTTGACCCCCAAATGAAATAGTTGCAAGGTTTGACCCAACAATGTAATTAAATGTATATTAAACTAAAAACATCAAAAAATGTAAATTTCAACAATTCGAGAGCATGTTATTTTTCGATTCCTATTTTTTGGTGTCTAAAGACACCGTTCTTGGCGCCTCCAATGTGCCATAGATGGTGTTTGTATCCTAGGCACACAAAATTCTAGACATTAGTAACATCATAAGAAAAAAAGAGAACCCAATGAAAATGTGCAAACATGATTTATAGATAACTCACCCGAGGTTGTATGATCGTGTTTATAATGTCCAATATCCTCTAAATAATATTATGTCTATGAATGGTATCAGTTAATCATAGGTTTATTACATTGGGAATAAACTAAGGCTAAATAATTGAAATTGTGCTTCAGCATTCACTTTAAAGGTTAAATAACGCACCTAACAATGCACTCAGACGAGTAGGCCATCTGGATCATCTCTGGTGCCGATGGTGTCCATCAATGTTTCGTTCTCTATATGAGGTATAAAGTATCATACATGTGACCTATTTTTGTGACCAAGTGTGCAAAGTTTGATGTTTATACCAACTACTAGGTTGGTGAAATGGTATACAATAGATCCTGGTCTATAATCCTAATATACATACCCACCCTTCCTTTTCTGTTATGTTGCAAGTGTCAAGTACTCCCCTTTTATAACCATTAAGCCAGTTGGGAATTCAATATTTTCATCATCTATAATAGGCTCGAGAATCATTTGTTTCCCCTCTAAGCAACATGCCAACGAATAGTCAGAACCCCATTCATTATTTTTTGGGGAAACCACTGCATATATTTGACCCGTGAAAGGAGATAGGTCGAGTTAACAATACATTTTTTAAATAAGGTCTTTCAGTTCTAATTCTACATAGGTCGAGTAAACAACACATAAATGCATTTTATTATTTAGGTACTACTCATGTAATTTCTTGTATGAGATCCGATATGTGATCATATCCTATAGAAATATGTGTCTGATCATGTTCCGAATGGTCTATTTCATTAACACCATTGAAATTGGTGCTAAGTGTCACTCGATCACATGTATCAATGGTATATGTATACTCACAATCATCCCATTCATCGATGCCATAGGAAATGCAAAAGCAATCCTTCAATCTTGTCCAAATTTGTAGGGCCAAGTTGTCTAAGATTCTAATTGAATGAAAATGTCAAGTTCCATGCACTGTGTTCACCCAATGTGTTTGGGATCGGTCCACATTTGTAACCTCCCAGAATATTGTCCACACTAGGTGTTTCCTTGTTTCTTGTTCTCCCATGATAGATGCACACCATTTCACTATAGATGCAGTGTCTCAAAGGAGAGCATCTGTAAACTTCATCTCTTCCCTTCGAAGGGAAGTTTTTATGCATGCACCAGTACCATCGTGATCTCCTTTGCCATGACCAGTTTCAAAGTAGTTCCATACATGTGGCACCTTGTATTTTATGTGCAATAAAAAAAACCATTCAAATACACGTGCATTCTTGAACTATCTAGCACAACCATCTGACCAAATGAAATGACGATAAAATGGTATATCTATAGCTATCACATGATCATAGAATAATTTAAAGCATGTTTCATGTAATGGATGTCATGGGTCTGTTCATCACTTATGTAGAAGTGACTTTATTTTAGTATCACATGTTTCTCTTCATTTCTATCTGGCCCATGTCGATACGTGATATGCAACATTATGCTGACCTGCTCTGAGTGATAGTATTGACTTTGTATTTCATTGTGTGGTTGTAGGGTGTAAATTTCTACAAAGTCAACCACTAATAGTATTGTTCCAAGAGGGAAGGTGTCCCAGCATATTCTGAATTTCTCATCTTGCTACCATGCCATATCGACATGTTTAATGTACTATTGGATATTTCCACGAAACTATGAAATAAAATCACATACTTGCACCTGGTGTAAAAAAATAAATAGTATTATAAAACAACATAAAAAGATGTGTACATGAATATTAATATGTCAATATTCAACAATTTATCTGTGAAGTCACCAATTTAATCTTCCTGATTTCCCATCATGTAGCTGATATGTCTCATACTGATAGTTCTTCTTCTTGACAATTGCATTCCCGAATGCTTGATCTTCACTTTCATGGATGCAATCATACCATAATGATATCCCACCACAATTATTGCAAGAACCATCTACACATTGTTTTAAGTAATGTGTATGCCCATGTTTCCTCAGACATATTATTCTATGGATGACATTGGCGGTACTGTACTTGAGCATTCTTGCACATGGTTAGGATGCAAAAAACGATGTATATGTGCGAATTTATGGTAATATAGGTCAAAGTCTATGTGGTATCTACAACAACAAGTGTTCCAAATGGTATTGATTCTAACATACCAAGGCTTTCATTTTTCAAAAGATCTTTTCCTGGGCCTTAACTCTACATGGGAAACTTTAAACATCTCGAACAATTGAGTTTGTGTCATGTCAAGATAATGTTTAACATGAGGTTCATTGTTTCGAGAACCCCTACAATGTTTTAACACATCCTTCGTGTTAGAAGAAGTCTTAGTGTTATCGTGCCAAAACGTGTGCACTAGGCCCTTCACTGCTTCGACTAACTTCATGTCTTTGCGGGGAAACCTACCGCTAAATTCCCATAATGTTTCCATTTCTCCCTCTACATCAAGGTTGTCTTTTCTTACTGAATATTTTTTAAGTGTCTTTGGATGTAAAGGCACAATTTGTGATGTGAATTTAAGTAAATGACGTTGTCTTGTGAATCTACATACAATTGATTCAACTAATACATGACGAGCCACATTACAGTTTTGTGAACAAGTTTTTTTACCAATCGATGTGAATGCAGCAGTAAGAGATTTAACAATGTGATTACTTGATTTGATATTCTTCATTGTTGTTATTCCTAAATTTCTTCTAACAGTTTCCATATTTCTAGATTTAAGCCAAGCTGAGAACAATTGGCATTTACTGGCTTCAAATTTGTTATCAAAATATTGTTTCATTATTTGAGAACAATGATGAAGGATAGTGCGTGTAGCCACCTAACCTTCCATGGAAGTCAATTCGGTCTCATCCACTTGTATGCATTTAGGAGTTCTCTTTCGTTTTGATGCAAAATTTCTTGTCGTTTGAAATGCAGGAGTGACGTTTACATCCACTACAGGCTGACAACTTTGATTAGAAGATTGATGCACCGCCCATGGTTGTTGCTGAGTCACATTTGCATCGAGAGTAACATCATTATTGAACTCTTGACAAGATTGTCTGTTTACTAATGGATCAGTAATATCATCTTCCATATAACCAGCTTCCTTTAATGTTGCATTATCTTCCTCAGCCTCTACATCAGGTATCTGTTAAGGGGGAATGAGAACTATTTGCTCATCTAATGAATGTCAACGATTTCTTAAATCTTCCCTCTTTTTTTCTTTTTTATTTTCAGCTTCTTCCGGTGTAAGCAGCTTCCTCGCTGACTTTTGACCTATATTACGTACATTCCCCATTAAAATCCACCCAAACTTGTACAAAATCTATGGAATTATGTAAGTAATGATTAAATTGCAGGTTGAACAGTTTTCTATGTGCAGGTTTAGAAGAATTATATCTTTTTCTACAGTAAACTTGGCGCACATCACGCAACCCAACATTTTTTATATAACACATATCACATATGCGATATAATGCACCTCTGTTTTATCGCATATGCAATATGGATACAATGGTTTTTAATTAACGGGCAGTTTTTCTATGTGATCTCCAAAATGCATATGCGATATATCGCATATGCGATTTAGTACATATGCAATATATCGTATATGCGATTTAGTGCATATCAAATATGCAACTTGACATTACATGGGGTGGATCATGGCCGAACATGATATTGGTAATGAGGGGGGGGAGTCAAAGGAGGGAGAGAAAGGTGTGGAGGGAATCATAGGAGGGAGGGATGGGTACGATGATGATGACTATGATGATGAGGATGATGAGGATGACGATAACGATGACGATGATGATGATGATCACGAATAGTATAACTATGATAATGATGATTATGATGATGATTACGATGATTATGAGGATGATGATGACTATGATGGTGATTATAATGGTGATTACAATGATGATGATGATGGTGATGACAATGATGATGATGAGGATGATGACTATGATGCTGATGATGAGGATGAGGATGATCATGATCATGAGGAGGAGGAGGAGGAGGAGGAGGAGGAGGAGGATGACAATTACAATGATAATGAACAATGTTGGTGATGATGAGGAGGAGGAGGATGATGACTATGATGATGATGATGAGAATGAGGGTGATGATGATGATGATGATGATGAGAATGATGATGACGATAATTATGATGACGGTGACGATGATGATGAACAATGATGGTGATGATGATAAGGATGAGGGTGAAGAGGATGATGACTATGATGATGATGATGAGGATGAGGGTGATGATGATGAGGAGGAGGAGGAGGAGGATGATGATAATGATGATGGCAATGATGATGAAAAATGATGGTGATGATGATCATGATGAGGGTGAGGGTGATGATGATGATGATGATGATGAGGATGATGTCGATGATGATGATGATGACAATCATGATGAACAATGATGGTGATGAGGAGGAGGAGGAGGATGATGACTATGATGATGAGGATGAGGATGAGGGTGATGAGGAGGAGGAGGAGGAGGAGGAGGATGATGATAATGATGATGATAATGATGGTGATGATGATGAACAATGATGGTGATGATGATGACGAGGATGAGGGTGATGGGGATGATGATGATGATGATGACTATGATGATGATGATGAGGATGAGGGTGATGATGATGATGATGATGATGAGGATGATGAGGATGATTATGGTGATGATGATGAGGATGAGGATGATGATGATGATGATGATGACGACGATGACGATGACGATGACGATGAACAATGATGGTGATGATGATGAGGAGATGATGACTATGATGATGATGATGAGGATGAGGGTTATGATAATGATGATGATGATGAGGATGAAGACGATGATGATGATGATGACGATGACGATGATGGTGGTGATGATGATGATGATGATGACGATGAGGATGAGTATGAAGGTGATGAGGATGATGATGATGATGACGACGATGACGATGATGATGAACAATGATGGTGGTGATGATGAGGATGAGGGTGATGATGATGATGATGATGATGATGGTGATGATGATGATGATGATGACGATGATGAACAATGATGGTGATGAGGAGGAAGAGGAGGAGGATGACTATGATGATGATGATGATGAGGAAAAGGGTGATGATTATGATGACGATGATTAGGATGATGATGATGATGATGACAACGACGATAACGATGATGATGAACAACGATGGCGATGATGATGAGGAGGAGGATGATGATGATGACTATGATGATGATGATGAGAATGAGGGTGATGATGATGATGATGATGGTGGTGGAAATGGGGAGTCTAAATGGTATTATAATTGGATAAGGATGATGTTACTTTTTTTACTCTCGTACCAAATTAGTTAAGAAAAAATGCATGTTTGTTATAACGCATATGCGATATGAATCACATATGGGCTATATCGCATATGCAATATAGCGCATATGCATTGTAACGTATATGCATATTTTAAAAATTTAAAAGCTCAGTGGGAATAAGGTTTGGAATTATGTTCAGAATTAGCTTCGGACTACCGAACCTATTGGGTAGGACATAGAAACCAGGCCTATTGCTTGTCTTTTAGAATTCTATCAATATGCTCAGTTTCGATGGCGTGTTTTTCTTTGATAAACACAGGGTTTTTAATGAAAATTTAGAATATTGTAGAGTACAATCTTATGATTATGAATATGTAATATTTTCCTTCAAATGCATGTTTTAATTATTTATTATTATTTTTCTAAATGACACAGGTTAGTTTTCAAAAATAGATACATCGATTGTTTTTTTATATAAATTTTGATTGCCTTTGCCATTTGCCAAGAAAATTATATGGTGCACTAGAAGAGAGCGATCTCTACAATATTATATATAGAAATCAAGGATTTCATTAATTTTTGCCTCTAAAGTGTTGCACCTGCACAAAATGTTTTCATTTCAAGTTTTTCTAACTTCAATAATTAACTAAAAAAAATCATGAAACAATATGAATAAATAGTGTTGCACTAGGCCCATATTTCCTTTACATGTATGCAAGATTTTATACAAAATTGACATCATTTACGTCATATATTGTTGCACCCGCACAAACATATATGTTATGATGTGCTGAAATTTTGAAAACCTAATTTCACGAAAACTAATTTTATAATCATTTACACACAATTTTTTTGCATAAATGTTATATATTATGAAATCTGATTCAATTACCTGTCTTTTTTATGTTTACTTCATCTTCAAATACGTTATGGAAGTACCCATAATTCTCACCTAAAGTCAGAGGTTCCATATTTTTCTAGTATTATGTGTCATCTAACGTGTCTTTAGAGGAGTCCATGATTGTGCATCAGCCCTAAAGTATTTACTATCTTGTATGAAACAATAGAATGAAACAATAAAAGAACCATAATTAAGTAAGGTAACAATTCTTGAAGTAAAATTAGGATTGTCGGTATCACCTCTTTGTTGACCATGGAGTTGTTACTTATATTTGACATGCCCTCTTATTGTTGATATGATATATATATATATATATATAGAGAGAGAGAGAGAGAGAGAGAGAGAGAGAGAGAGAGAGAGAGAGAGAGAGAGAGAGAGAGAGAGAGAGAGAGAGAGAGAGAGAGAGAGAGAGAGAGAGAGAGAGAGAGAGAGAGAGAGAGAGAGAGAGAGAGAGAGAGAGAGAGAGAGAGAGAGAGAGAGAGAGAGAGAGAGAGAGAGAGAGAGAGAGAGAGAGAGAGAGAGAGAGAGAGAGAGAGAGAGAGAGAGAGAGAGAGAGAGAGAGAGAGAGAGAGAGAGAGAGAGAGAGAAAATGGGTGTGTTACAATTTTCTTCCTCAAATATGATAAGGGCACTATAATTGATAACTATTGTTGAAAACATCATAATTCCCTCCATATCACTATTTTAAAACCAAGGATCCTATGAAAAGGTCATGTGTGGTAGTTTGATGCATCTTTCTTAGCATTGAATGCATAGACATTTCCTTTACTGCCAAAGGCTCATGTTTTCTCTCTTGACCATGTCGAGCACACCTAGGCCCATACTTAGTAATCAAAACCTCCTAATTGCATTGATATCCAAAAATGGAGGCTAACAATATCACCAAGAGGCCATGTGCAATGGTTTGAGGCATTGTTGTTGGCCTAGATGTTTAGAAGCTTCATTAGAGCCTAAGGTCCCTATTGCTCAAAACCTCATGATGGTTATGACATCCATTAAATAATTTGGCAATAATTTAACAAAAACTACAATTAAAAAAATCAATAAACAATTTATTTCAAATCACCTTTATCATTTATATTCTTAATAAATATAAAGTGATGATATTTAATTATTTTTCAATCAAATTTTGCAATAAGTATTGATTTAAAGTGAAAATGATATAAAATGTAAATAATTGAATTAAGATCATTTTTATTTAAGTCAAAGATGAACATTTACTATGATGTAGTGTCTTATAAATGAAATATTAACATTTTTTTATTTGAAGAATATGAAAATAAACAAGACAATTAGATAATTGACAAAATATTATTTGTGAATTTGTTTTAACAAAATATTATTTATCAATTTGTTTTATTTATGATGCAAATATTCATAACTAAGTCGTCGATTATACATCTCAATGTGAAAAAAGAAAGATTTAGCATTACTTCATTGAACTTTTAATTTAATATACATTTATTTCAATTAATATTTATTTTGAGATATTAATTTTCCCATAAAACCAACAAACTATATTGCCACTATAAAATCACATAATATAAATTGTATTTATACCACTACTTTAACTCCATATAATATAATTGATGTTAATGCCACCACCCAATATAAATATAATATACGTTGGTGTTGATATAATATACTATAAGTAATAATGGTAATATCA
>LPNX010824811.1:860104-921441 GCA_001517045.1 Pseudotsuga menziesii | reverse complement strand
CAAACTGCTAATGTTATAATATAACATTATATATTTTTCTTGTTATGGTACAATTTTCCTCAACCCATTACTATAATGTCATCATTTTTAACACCATATAATCTAAATAATATAAAAAATTAATGAACTATAATATAAGGTTATATATATTGTATTGTTATGGTACAACTTTCTTCAACTCATTACCATAATATTAATATTGGTGTTGTTGAAAAAAAAAGACAAAAACAAAGACCGATTCGGCACCACTTGAAATCTTTGAACCATTCATGTACAAGTTTCTTCAACCCACTATATATATTTGTTATAGTACAATTTTCTTCAATCCATTACCATAATATCATTATTTTTAATATTATATAATATAAATAATAAAAAATGTAATGTTATATATATTTTCTATGGTACAACTTTCTTTAACCCACTACCATATATATTCTTATCATGATACAACTTTCTTCAACCCATTACCATAATAATAACAATGATGTATTCTTATTATGATACAACTTTCTTCAACCCATTACCATAATATTAACAATGATGTTGTTGTTGAAAAGAAAAAGATAAACCGATTCGGTACCACTTGGAATCTTTGAACCATTCATAAAATAATTTTATGTGTGAACTTTGAAAATGCGAAACCCACCACATCGATGGAAAACTATAATAATCCATTTCATAGGAATCTTGCTTCTTAATTGCAGAATCTCTGTGAAAATTCATTGAATGGTTGATTTTATTTGTACAAATGGATTCTCTATATTGAAAATTCCTCTTCAACCTACAACATATCTCTGTCACATTAAAATGATACCACTGAATCTAACAAAATCCAATTGACCTACCATTATTTTGCCGAAATTAAAGGAGGATTAAAAAATTAAAAATTGAACTAATTTCTTTCCTTTCTCATCGATTTGACATACCATTATTTTAACTTTTGACTGGCCAATATAGTTCCCGATTTAACAATCAAGCAATTCCCAAAAGCTCATAAGAAGCATATGAAATAATGAAGTCAGTCCATATCTTTATCAAAGTCGTAAGTCATGACGTGAGAATTTGTGTCGTCAAATATCAGTGCTCCAAGTTTGCGCTCCCATTCAATTCAAACTTGTGACGCAGGATCACATGTGACCGGTTGCTTTTTACCGATTTAATTTCATCGAATAATGTGATATAATTAAGTTGAAACTTATGGTTAAAGAAAGTTAGTTATATATAAGTGGATGAATACAATTATAATAAGAGCTACAAGGTTGTAATACAAAGTTGTATAATAAGAGCTACAAGATTGTAATACAAAGCTGTAATGTAATTGACATAGCCACTCAAAGAAAGAGTGTTTTGATAAGAGGATTTAAAAGAAAGAGTGTTTTGATAAGAGGTGTTAAGTAAAATTAATATAAATGCTTTACAAAACTGATTAGTTACTTTTGATTATCTCATCAAATTTTAAACATGGATATTTTTTAGGGATTTGATTTCAAGGGGAGGGCCTACTCTTTTTCCACCTTTCAATAGTAAAGAGAATTATTTCATACTAAAATAGTCTACAAAGGCATATCCTAATTGGCTCTTATGTATAAATCGACACTAACTCATTGAGCCCCTAATCAAAAGTCAAGCCAAAAAGAACCTTTGTAAACACAATGTCAATTTGTAATGAATAAAAAATAAATCCATAAGTGATAAGTGACATAAGTGGTTATCTCAAATAAAAAATGTTACTAACTCCTAATATATGTAATGTGCTACTAACTCCAAGAGGTTGTTTTACAAAAATTAACTTAGATAGATACGTAGTCTTGAAATCCATACCTATACATGTTAACAATACACACACAAGTGAACCCTAGTTATTAACATAGAAATGGTTAGAAGAAGGACAACTGAAATGAAATAAATTGTATGAAACTTGAAATAAAAAAGTACTTTACCCATCAAATATCTAAATATTTTCCAAAACAAAAGAAAAGAAAAAGAGAAAAGAGAATATACATACAACTTGTTTTTTTAAGCTTACTTCTATCTATATATAAATATGTACATAACCTATACCATACATCTAGCATAAGAGGCTGAGCAAATTCTTAAAAATAAATAAAATTTAGCACCTATCGGCAACCATGGCTGCACATGTTTAGTTCTCACAAGCTGGCTTGGCGACCATGTTAATCTAGGTTGCCGCATAAATAAAATAAAAATAAAAATAATGGCTGCATCCTTGCCCGAGTCAAATTCATATTACAAGTCTATAAAATCCCATATCATATTGATTCTAATTGTTAAGCCATACACGAAGCTCATACTCCACAATACCAAACATCAACCCACAAGAAAACACTTGCGCACAATGCATCATTCTTGCACACTGCATCTCTATTGTTTTTCTTAAAAAAAAATAAAGTATATATATTATATAAAACCAAGAGGGGATAATGGTTCTGGGCCAACAACCATGGTTATGCAGGCCAAGTCATGGAGGGTCATCCTTGCGTCCATGGAAATCATGGATGCCACATAACCAGTAACACAAGAATTTTAAATAAATATAAAATTAGGGTGGGTAACACCCAAGGCAACTACGTTTACCATGATAACTCTAATACCAAATAGGGTTGTATTTGATTCTAGGGTACAAAATTTGTCCTAGAATACACCCCACCAATTTATTTTTATAGTCAACAACTTCAAAATGAAAACTTTTGCTAAGAAGTACAACCACGTCAGTAATTTCGTTCGTTATTGGGTGGTGTATTCTAATCTAAGCGACCACAAAACTACCTCTCTGTTGCTACAATGATGTTCTATTTGCATTGCTTTTTATATTTATAACAGGAAACCTATCCATAGGGATCTAAATACTCTACATATACCAATGTTTCCATCCCTAGAAGCTCTTCAAAGTTGTGTCCTTGCACAACTTAGCAAGGAGGGAATCCCGGATGGGTTCTCGTGTCCAAGTGAGGAGAAATGGGGGTCAGTCATGAACGAATTGAAAAGCCTTTGCATGTTGAGGAAATTTTAGATGTAAGAGTGTCCATTGTCAAGTTAACCTTGACAAACTAAACAAGAAAAGGAGGATTGTAATGTGGGTTTTTTTATGTGTAAATGGGAAATAGGAAGAAATCATTTTTTCAATATTAATCAGCACAACATCAATTTGAACGTTGGAACTTATGAACGAAAGCTTCAAAAACAAGCTCAAATTTAGAGGCAAAATCACAGTACTAAATGCTTATGAAGTTCAACGCGTGTTTTATTCTCAACATTCAAATTCCTTGTTGATATTCTGCACTTATTCAAAAATCAAAGCCATCTAAGGATTCTAGGTACATACAAACAAAACACCCACAACATTTGGCATTTTTCACATCACGATATAGAAATACGGAAGACGGCCTCACTAAATACCCAAAAATCAACACATTCTCAGGTGGAGGCAACGTAAATTGTATTATTAAAGGATTTGAAGGACGCGCTATACCTCTAAGGCTAGGTGCAAGGTTGCATGTCCCTTAGAATCCAAGAATTCAAGTGGAGTGTTGCATGCACTTGGACTGGATGCACCATGCACCTAGACTACAACTACTTTATTAAATGGACAAATCCTTGTGAGGGAATCACAATGAGAAGGGCATATGCAAACATCTGAGTCTGATAAATTCAGAGCAATACAAATCCATTCATTACCGATGCTACTGATAATAAATTCACATGTAACAACACTAACCAAATCATTTAAAGAGGCTAACGTCTTGCGTCGACGCGTGGTGAGAAACAGATAATGGGGCATACATCATCCTCAAACAACTAATTACATATTATAAATTTCTATTTTAAAATTTGTTTCTCTAAATAAAATTTCCTTTCCTAAGTTCAAACTATAGTTTGCTGTGAAAAATTAACAATCACTCCTGAACTAATGTTCTTGACTGAAAGATATATGTATGGAACATAAAAACAAAATATATTTATGGGTGATTGTTGGGTGATGATTGTACATCAAAATTACATTTCTCTATTATCGATTCAGGAATGGTTCAGAGAAATGGATTATAAATAGAGAAACACGTATTAGAAATGTTTCAATTATGTGGAAAGTTGTGATTTTAGTTTTTGAAGTTATATACGACTGACTTAAATGGAGATTAGGAAATGAAAATAAGATAATACTAGGACATGACACATGAGTAGGCTATGGTGGGGCTCATGGCATGTTGGATCAAATTCAAACCCATGGTCTTGAATTAGGCTACCAATAATAACTCTATGAACATCGGAATTTTGAACATATTGAAAGGATACAATCTCACCCAAGAAACTCACAGGGATTGCAAAGACTGATTGTAAGAAAGGGAATTGCACGGATTCAACATATTCGTTTAAGCATTCACAATAATACATTGATAAAAATCGAATTCATGTGCCATAACTCATTTAGACACATAATATGGTACAATAGTCGGTTCATACTTGCATTCATTAACATAGGGTATTACATCATAACTCAGAGACATATATTCATAATAAGAGATAACATGAACCCAATAGAATCCCATATCTTGCATCTTTACACAAAAGTGATACTATTATGTCTCTTACAAACTGTCTTTTAAGTAATCTATTTGCTTACATTAACAAACTAATAACTATACAATGCAAAGCGCTCTTTACGATATTGGGCATAATTGCTACAAAACTTAGAACTATGTCAATTATAGTGCCAACATAAGCTCCTTACAACTCTAGTTGAAGATTTATGGGACTAGGGATATATTTTTTTGGAGTAGATTGAGGATCTAGTCAAATCTACAATTATGAGAAATGAATGGTTAAAGACAGAATACCTATGGTTTGAGGATAAGGTGGACAAATATATCTAGAAAACTATAAAAAGGATCTTTATGACAATCATGTTAGACTAGTGGACCGTGATGATGTTTTAATATGGCATATGAATTCTACAAGTGTTGATTATACCCCGAGGATTCGATACAAGGTTATCAAAGAAGCAGAAGATCTACTAGAACTTTGATGGTGATTCAGTGACTACTTGGAAGTATAAGTTTCCTTTAAAGACAAGGATCTTCTTATGGTTGTTCCTTTCTAAAAAGGTCGTTGTTTGGGACATTATGCTTAAAAAAATCTATTGTGGACCTGGAATATGTCCTCTTTGCAAAGAAAATGGTGAGAATTTTGAACATCTATTCAACCTTTTTTCTTATTTTAAAAAAATGTGGTAATTTGTTTCATAGGTTTGTGGTACACAATTCATATGGGAAGGAAATGATATTGAAGAATATTTGGATACTTGGACATTCAATGTATCCTTTGTTATAGCATGATTTTACACACCTGATACATCATGCTTTGATGGAATTTCCCTGCCCCTATGCAAACTCACTTCATCCCATTTTCTCATTATTACCTTGATGCTCCAGTTGAATTTACAACCTACGTATACAGAGCTTGCACCACTGTCACCTATGTACATTAGGTTTTATGCTAAAAAAATAAAAATATTTGGAGGTTTCCCCATCAAGTAATGAATGACTTAATCCCATGGGGTCTACACTTAGTGAAACCATGTCATAGTTCCTTTATTCATGGGATATTAAATAATATCCCTAATTTAACTAGATATTGATAGTTACTTACAAAAATCATTCTGTTAATCCCCCCTCCCAATACATATNCCATATTTCTACAATATATTACTTATTTGTGACTAGAAACTTCTTTTTATACCCCACCCCCGCAATACCTATAAACCCCCCATATCCTATTCCCTACCCCCCAATACCTACAATATATTTACCTTATTTTTCATAACTTAAAACCCCCCTTAATGAATGGATGTGATAAGATATTGCTCAACAAGGTAAATCCCCTGTGCTTGATCCTTGGCCTTCCATATGATGGGAAATGCTCTAATTCGACCCTTCATTTCCCATTTAGGGGATATATATTGGCCTATTGTGAAGCATTGAAGGAGGATCATTTTGGAGAGTGAAGAGATTATAGCAAAATTGTGTCCCATTATAGTATGCTTGATTCATCATCCCTTTGTCCTTGAAATAGACATTACTGCTCTCTCCCAAGATTTCCTTTATCTTTGTGAGCTTTCCATTGTATGGAGGATTGAAGTGGTGGAGCCCTAAGTGAAAGGACTTGGTTTCTCAATTTCAACGAGGTATCGACAAAGGTTTTCATTTATATCTCTATTTATATTTATAGAATATCCATTTCTCGTCCATTTTCATGTGTAATTATGAATTTTTGTATCAATGGATGTAATTACTTTATGTACATGATTAAATTGAATATGTTATATTAGACTCTAACACTTTCTATATCATGCTTGTATATCTCTTTGTTGTTCAAGACGAAGTGTAGGGACAAGTTTGCTTGAAAGCTCAACGAGGATCTTCTTCGAACGTCCTGTGAAAGGTATGATTCTTATCCCTTAGTGTTAATTTCATTTCTATATTTAGCATGCTTGAGAATGTATCAATTTATGGGGTCATACTTTTTGTTGTGGTCCACTCAAATCCATAGGAAGTTTATTCATAACAGAATTAGGGTCTCCACTGGGGAATTTCCTTTTTTATTGGGGTTTGGGTGCATGTTTTGCTATATTTTCTCTCTGCTTCTCCACATTTCTGTTTCATGTTCATTATTTTGTTAATTCATTGGAAGTCCCTTGAAGTGGTTTGAATCTTAACTTACTTTTTACCACCCTTATCTTTGTATACGCGGGTCATAGAATTAACATTCACCTATATACGTGGTTTGTAGTCTCAGTCATGTACATATGTTATTGTTCCTTGAACAGTCTCATACATCTCCTTTGTTTCTTGGGATCTTGATGTGTGAAGGTCTTGGGTCAGTTGTGAGTGTGGCCGAGTCTTCCTAGGTTCCTATGCTACCTGTTGGATGCTTTTGTTGTGACCAGAGACCTCTTTTTCATTATTTTTTCTTGAAAGTAGTTCTTGCCATTTATATCCTTTTTTTTCCATTAGTGGATTAGTCTTGTTTGTCTTAGTGTCTTGCTTGGATTGTTTTTGCTGCTCGTTTCATGGTCTTAGAGTTTTTAGATACTTTTTTTTCATTTTCATTCATTTATAATGAAAATACAAAAAATATTTTTATCTTTGCATGTTTCATGCATTGTGCATATGCATTCAATTTGTTACTTGCATTAGGTTTTCTTAGATTAAGTTAGTTTTTAGGATTTCATATAGGAAGGATTACATTGACATTTGAAAAGGAAATAATTTGTGCATCACATGCAGCGGCATACCATTTTTCAATTTTAAAAACAAAGTTGCACTTGGCATTGTTTTTTAGGTGTGAATATTTGCTTTATTTTCAAGTCGTAACATCGCTAGTTGCACATCCATTTCACTTGAATAATAACAACTCTAAAATTAATGCTTAGATTAAAATTGATTACAATGATTTTATTTTATAGGGTGCACCAACAAGATTGGGTTGTAGAGTCTTGGAATAGGGTATTGTGAGTAAATGTTTTGAAGAGTATGAAACAAAACAATTAGGTGTCTGTCTAGGTGAGAGGTGAAATACTTGGTATAATTAGTGTTGTTAGGAGACTCCTCTTACATAGGAGTTAAGCATGAGGTAGTGTGCATGTTGGTGGTGGTGATACCCCCATACTACGTTTTGTTGACCACCAAAGATATTTCCAGGATCTTATTTGTATCTAGGGGTTTTTGAGGTACCTTTGGTAATTCCAAGATTCGAGCTTTGTTACCCTTCCCATACAGTAGATCCCACCTATGACTCTCTTCCTAAGCATTGGTTATATTGGAGTGACCTTAGCTTCTTTACCTAGGTATCGTAGGGGGTAATTGCAGAGGTTATTCTGTGAGTGCCTTAGCCAGGTAGGGGTTGGAAAAAACAATCTCTTTACACATTGAAGCTGAGGGAAACTATAATTGGTTACATACCTTTTCTTGTAGTGTATAGGAGTCTCAAGTCTCTACTGGGTGAGACATACCTGCTGCATTCGAGAGCTTACTTATCCTCACTCTTTGGTTGTTTGCATCTAATCTAGTTTTACTTAGGGGTGTGCTCTTTGTGCGGTAATTGGATTTAGGGATCATAATTAGTTGAGTTTTTGTTATTTTGTGGAGTCATTGTGGATCAATTTTTGACACCTTACCAATCTCGGTGTTTAGCATGACTACTTACTTGTGACCCTCCTCCTCTTCTTTGAAAGAGGAATAGGTGTTGTAGGAAGCCCCTTCACATCATGATTTCCATATAGTTCTCACCATGAGTACTAATTTAGAGTCCCCATATTTCCTTATGTCCTTGTTGTATGGAATGGGAGGAGGAGCCTTTAAGGTTCCTCCTTCATCTCCCATATGGATACATGGGACCCCTATTTATACTGAATCTTGTTGGGATGGTAATTCCTATACTACACAACCTCAGTTGTAAGAATTTACAACTGTCCACCTGAATTTTGCGCTAGGAACGTCAAGCGTAGAGACTCAGCTTACTCCCTCTAGAATCGATCAATTTACATTCGTCATGACGAACATCACTACTAGTATTCCATCACTTGCTCCAGGTTCTAGTGCATAAGTTTGAGAGTGGTCATATTCCACCCTCTATTCCATTTTTTGGGAGTATTTTCACTCCCTTCATTCAATATTAACACTAGTGTTCACATTCACAGGGGTGGTAGTGGATACATGAACATTGGGTCTACCACCTATATTCCATATTATGTCCCATCTCCCAATACACCGATTCCTTCAAATTCCTTTCTTATTATGAACTCTCTGTTAGAATTTCAATGCCATTAAGATATTCAAGAAGAGATTTCTGATTATGTTGCAGCAATTGAATGGAGAACGAACATACAAACTAAGCAAAACAAACCACACAACAAACATACAAGTATTGCTTAGGAAATTATAGCATATTCATCATAATAATATCCGGTGTACAATATATTACAAATAGGTAGAATTCAAATGCATGAGTAATGAATTCGAATCGTCCAAGTGGATAAGACTATATCTAACTGAATATCTAACTTAAGGTCTCCCAATCAATATCAGAGTCCATCAAATCAACTCTCCAATGACCAATAACTTCAATAAGCAATAATAACTAGTTAACTCAATGCAACTGAGTGTGGTAGGTGAACAAAAACACTCCTCCACATGCATGCATGCATTATCCATGCAAAGAATGCGACAGATAACTGATAGAGAGTCATCTAAAGGTAACTAAAGAATAACTAAGGCTAATTAGTGCTAACTCCAACCAACTGAATTAGGTTGGTGTTGGGACTCCCAGTGGTACCTAAAATGTAGGGATTGGTCTAGGAGACACCACCACTAATGCATGCACATGTAGTAATTTGCAATTAACCTGTTGGAAAAAAACCACCAACAAAGCCTCATTGATAGGGGTTCTCACTCTGTCGATGCCAAACCAGTGCAATCTCTCTGAGCACCAGCCCAGACAGGTTTTACCCTGCCCAAGAAAATCCACAGAGCGGAAAAATTCTCACCCGATATGTTCAAGGGAGAGCTGTTGGAACCAAGTTTTCAGCAGTAAGAAGGGAATATATGGCATCCGTGGCTTCTACCAGGTAACTATCAAATTACTCTAAGTCACAGGACAAAACTAAGACTAATATCACAATTCATATTCACAACTACAGATCTAACAGATCATTCATTTATCACAGTAGTATCATTCATTAAACAAATTTAATAAGATTCATCATCATTCATCATAATTGAAATAGAATTGGGATACATCACATCATTGGTTTATTACAGCAACATCAGTAAATCATAAATAGATTCAATACACCCCTCATTGACATAGCAGCAGAGAAAATAGGAAAACAGAAGACAGCATTTAGGCAACAACCATCATATCATATTAATTATATGCAACAGATCCAAACAGGTAATTCTTCTCCACAGTAGGAGACTGATTACATCCCAAAATTGAACATATGACATAGAAAGATTGCATATTGTTCAAAACAGAAGGCTCATCAAGACCATATACAGATTGCAATAGATTGGAGTTTTCTCATGCTGATCATGATCATTCTCCTTATCATTGTTGTGTTCTTACAATTGCAAAACTAGATCTATATATAGGCTTGGGCCTTTACATCAAAGGTCCACTTCTAAATAATGTCTAACCACTAATGAAATATGTCCACAAAACATGGTCAATTAACACATTAAATATTCAAAAACGGTTATCTTTTCGCCCATCGCATTTATCTGGCCTTGTGCGGTGTCACATGAACTTGCGCACCTACTATGACACTGCACAACTCACTTACCCAATACCACTACCAACAGTCCCCCAACATAGTCTTGTGGCTTTTCCTTGAGCCACATCAGTTTGATAGGGTATATGCGGATGTCTTGTCCTTGAAATATTCAAAGTACTGCGATGTCTCTTGAACCTGGAGATGGACTCTTTCATCCATGCTTTGACAATTGAGCAAAGTCTGCTGCACGGGGTGCACTTCCCCAGCCTTGCTATCGACCATCTTCTGACTTTCTTGCGCCACCTGCAGTGTTGCGACTGCTTTGACAACCAGGTTCCCACCAAATTGTTAAAACTCATCCAACTGGGCATGACACTTTTGTTGGCGTTCTTCAGCATGAGAATCTCTCTGCTATAGGTCCTTCAACTCCTTAGACCATGTTATTTGCACCATGAGTGGTAGTGCTCGCAGTGGCGTGTTTAGTGTCGTCAACTATCCTTTAGCGTCTTCCACCTGCATGGTCAACTGGTTGAGTTGTTCATCTTTGACAATGATTTTCCATAACTGTGTCGTTTCCTCCATGATTGCCTTTGCTTCTTACTCCATTATTTCAAACTGGGCTGCTATCTCCTCGATAGTATCCTTTCGTTCGACAACCTACTACGACGGTGTCTCTGAATGGACAAGGGAATTGAACAGAAGGTTGGTGTCTTAGAGTTGGGCAATAAATTCCCCAAGTCGCTTGGCCTTAGCGACTGTAGTAAGCTCAGTCATGTTCTCAAATATATTTTGACAATCCTCATCAACAACTTGCTCGACCTCGCCACAAGTTGTGCACAACTGTGCCTTCTCAATCATGAGACGGTCTTGCACCTTCTTAAGCTTAGTGATTTCCTTGACAACCTTACACTGTAGCTTTGGCTGTGCTGCCTTTAATGCCTCAATCTCTCATACCTTCTCTTTCATTAGCTGCACCTTGATCTGATGTAGCTCCTCAGTTTCTTTCTACAGCTTCTCGGTTGCACTCTAGGACTGCACATATCCATCAGTAAGCTCCTTCTATCTATCCTCCACTTCCTGGGTGGCAACATGTTGCAACTCCACCAGCGCTTGAGCATGTAACTTGTTAAGATCCAAGGAAATTCTCTGGATCTGCCACAGTAACAGGTTCACTTCTTCACTCCCCATGTCGATCGTAGTTGGGGGAACTTGAATGTTCATAGCCCGTGGCTAGTTACTGGTCGACGAGAATTCCTACATCACATTTCCCTTGGGTGTCTTCCTGGAAAAAAATTCATAAATATAATTCAACTTATCTCTTACCTCAACAAGCTCTTCATGGTTGGACTCTCGTATCGCTTGTGTTGCAGTCTCATAGGATTCAATGATCACTTTGATGAGCCACTATAGTTGTCCTCAATCCCTAACTAGGTACCACTTCTTGTGTTGTATTCTTGGTTCCATTTGGTTCAAGTTTCCTCCCACATGCATCGTGCTTCGGCATCAGGCTCCATCGATGATTCATTGTCATAGTCGTGAACACTCAGCTCCTTCTAGATAGGATCGTCTGGGGCATCAGGTGGTGGCTCCTTAGAGAGTTCCTCCTAACTCACAGGGTTGCGCCATTCACATGGCCACTCTTGAACGAGAGCATGCAATTCTTCATCGGTGAATTTATAGGCCATAGGTATCCACTTCTTGTTGGGGTCCCGTCGTGCCTGGATATAAATGGAGTGAGGCCGGAATGTGAACTGAATGAGCTGTTGATACTTGGTCATTGCGTATTGGGATAAGCGGGGAACTTTGGAAGCTTTGGCTTGCAACATTTCTCAATAAACCCAAAATTGGATCGCACTGTCTACCTGTATACTGGGCTCTTCAACCCACAACAAATTCTGATAGTGTGCAACACACCTTCACTGCATCAACTTCCATTAGTTGATAATATTCTGGTCACATCCATGTGACAAGTGCAATGAGAATTAATATCCAACTGTAGGAAAATGGTTGCCCATCCTGAGTAGTGAGAGAATCATCAAGAAACTAGTTGAGCATAAACAAGGACCAGTTCATTTGCATGCCCTCTACGCATTTTTGTGCACATGTGACCACTCCCAAGTTGCACTAGACCGGTCGATTCCCATGAATAATATTTATCGGTAAAATACATGCCCCAATACACACCTCCTGTGAATTAATGGTGTCGATACGATAGGTGCGAGCATCATGCTACAATCAAAATTGCTCCTTCAGCTACTTGGAAAGCTTCTTGTCAGTATCCCACTTGCGGATATACTACATTGCATCTTCACCTACCTTTGGCAAGCCCGTAATGCTCGCAATTAAGTCGAACGTGAGCGGAATAGGCTCATTCAACAAGAGCATCCCACCATGAAAGCAAGCCAATGGCTATTTAACACATGCATGGGATTCGTTCAGTCTCCCAAATTGAGGCATATTAATAAGCCCCAACAATCCAGATTTATTCAACCTGCTCGCCCATGGTTGAGGAATCCTCTAAATCGGTGCACCAGGTGCCATCAGAACTGATTCATAAGGCTCATCCCAAACATCTTAAAGCAACAAAAAATAATGGTCTTCAAACTTCAGCTTGATCAATGCAGAGATGATATCTACTAAGCAAGTCATCCCTTCCAATAGTGGTGGCAATTAAGGTGGATACTTCTGATTCTTCATGGGATGCCTCAACTTCGCTCTCAGATGCGTTGGAGTGACATATCCTAGGATATCATTGACAAAGACACCCCTGGGAATTGCAGACTATATAGCTCCTGAGATTGATGGCCCAGTCTATGTAGTCCACTCTCCTTGCACTCTAGCTGAAGTGCGGGTGTGCCTCTTCTACGGCGGCATGGAACTAGGATTCCAAGCTTACCGCTTTATTTTGGGGATCGATGAAGAGCTTACTAGCATGCTCATCACTTCTTCCTCAACTGTCATGGGTTGAATGGGGGATTCCTTATCACTGGAAATATAAATTGCATTGAGGTCGCTCAACATGTCGCACTCCCAAAACCTTACTATGCACCCGATGACTCTACACCTCTACTCTACAACTCACACTCAATACTATTCAACTAAACATGGCTCAACACTTTGCTCACTCGACTGAACTGCTCTAAAAAATGCCTTCCTCCTATGTCCCACACACCTTTTATAGCCACTTCCCAATTTGAAATCATCATTGCCAAATCCACCATATCCATCATGACCAAATCTAGCAGTAATGACACCAAATTCGTCAACAATCTCACCCTTCTAAGGGTCAAATCAGCCATTAATGTGCATCATTTCAACAAGTGCCGCCAGCTAACTGTTTTAACTACCTACATTTATTGTTGATTTTACCAACCCATAGTAGTGCGGCTATCGTAGGTGGTCTCCCTTCCATTGCTACTAACTCTATTCTTGCACGGCCTCTTCCCCTAGGCTCACCTTGCTGCTATCAAAATATTTTATATATATATATATATATATATATATATATATATTCACATCCCCTCAAGTGGTGCGCAGCTTGGACCCCGTCCTACAGGGCTTTAAGCGACTCCCATTGATGAGCGTCGGTAGTACTGCACCATCTAATTGTTATAACTGAACCGCACCTCCAGAAGTAATGCAATGAACAAGATACGGGCCTAACCAGTGCATCTATAAATTCCCTATATTCTTCATGAACTTGCTGTCATATAACAGCACCAAATATCCTTCCACAATCTGTTTATGCTTAATATGATGATCATGCCACGGCTTTTGTCAATCCTTCGCAACACGCTGGTGGAAGCCTACAATAAAACAATCCTCTTCAAGTTGGATCAACTTCACAATGCACTCTTCTAATGCTTCTGCATCATCCATGTCGATCGCTGCAACGATGCACAAAATAGGAACAATGTATTCCATGGGCATGACTGCCTCTTATCCATATACTAAATTAAACGGTGTCTGTCCTGTCAGTCGTTTACAAGCGGTGCGATAGGCCCATACCACTGCTGGAATTTTCAAGTCTCGGCCATCGCAATTAGCATTACATACCTTTTTCAATGTTGTTTCCAAAATTTTGTTGAACGCTTCAACAGTCTCATTCGCCTGTACATGGTATGGTGTGATTTTCTTATGTTGCACCTGCAACTCCTCAGTTAGTGCTCTCACAATGCGATTGATAAAATGACTACCCTAGTCACTCATCAATATCCTGGGACACCCAAATCATGTCACAATATTCTCAAATATGAACTTTGCTGCTGTCACAACAGTACAATCCACAACCGGTGCATCCTCTTCCCACCTGGTCATACAGTCAGTTGCGGTGATGATGTATCATGTACCAGTCCTTTTCCCTGGTGGATTAATGGGACCCACAAAATCCACATCCTATTTATCAAAAGGTTGTAGAGTTACCCATGGCACAAGTAGCATCTCATCCTATTGTGATGGTTTACCGACGCGTTGGTAGACATCACAACTCCGTGCATAGTCTACAAAATCATTATGCAACATAGGCCACCATAGCCCGGCGTGAAACACCTTCTACACAGTAGCCCTTCCTCCATAGTGACCTCCCACAATTCGTGCATGTGATTCTTCTAGAATGGGTCCCTGCTCATGTGGTAGGATACACTGTCGGAAGATTTCATCTGGTCCAAGCTTGTATAACTTCCCAGCAATCAGCTAGAAATATGAAGCCTTTACTACCAACTACTTCTTCTAACTAGTTGACAGGTTCTCAGGGGCAACACTAGTGGGCAAGAACCAAATGATTGGGGAATAGTGATTATCTGCGATGTTGACATGAAACAGTTGCGCATCTGGAAATCCGTTGTCAATATTGGTCAGCTCTTCTTTGGTCTCAATGCAAGACAAGTGATGAGGACCAGCATTGAACCTTCCTCGTTTCACAACTATTTCAAATTCAAATTTCAGAAAAAGTAGCAGCCACCGATAGATATTTCCCCCCAACATATACTTATTGACCAGATATTGCAAGGTGAAATGATTAGTGAACATCTTGAAGTGACCTCCTAATAAATAATCCATGAAATTTTGCAAGGCATAAACCATTGCCAAGCATTCTCTTTCAGTTGTTGTTTAGTTTCATTCAGCAAACGAGAACTCCCTATTGGCATATGAGATCGGGTGATCCAAGTCGCCCTTTCCTGGTTGCGCAAGTACAACCCCTAGCACAACCAAAGAGGTGTCGACATGCACATGGAACTCCTTGTTCCATTCAAGGAAGACCAGTATGTGTGCGTAGGCCATCTTGGCCTTCAGTGTGTCAAAACTTCCTTGACATTCCTCACTCCATTGAAATGCAGCATCCTTGTTTAACAAATTCTCCATAGGGGTAGTAATCATAGCGTATCCTTTGATGAACTAGAGATAGTACTCCGTGTTCCCTAGCGTCTCCTGAATCATCTTCACATTCGTCGGTGGCAGCAAACTAAGAATTAGCGCAATATTCATTGGATCAACCAATAGACCTTCCTTACATACTATGTGTCCTAGTAGAATTTCAAACGACGCACAAAAAATGCATTTCTTAGAATTTAATGCAATCTGATGTTGTCAACACCTTTCTAACATCAATTGCAAGTTGTCGAGATGGTCCCAAATAAGCCCATAGACTGTCCAATCATCCATATATACTTGCAAGAAATTTTGAATAAATTCTTTAAACACAATGACAACTACTCGAGAAAATATTGCTAGTGCATTCTTCAGCCCGAAAGGGCATGACTGTATATTGAAAACAACCCCATTCAATGACAAACGTGGTCTTATGGCGATCCTCCTTTACAATCTAGATCTGGTGGTACCCTAAAAAACCATATGTGAAGGAATACATCTCCTAACCGCCTACTCCTTCAAGGAACTCATCTGTAAATAGAGTCGAGAACACATCATGCATGCAGGCATCATTCAAATTTCTTAGGTCAACGCAAATGTGGAATTTTCCGGTCTTTTTATCCTGAACCACCATAGGGCTTATCCACTCTGATTCTTTGATAGGCTCGATGATCCTAACATCCATCATCCATTCAATCTTAGCCTTCACACAATCCTTGTATCATCGGTTCAGTCAATATGGCCTCTATCATACAGGTTTTCCATCTGGTTTCAACAGGATTTTCATCTCCCCCAGGTCCCCTAATATCCCCTTTATTTCTAAAAACAACATCGAAAAAAGATCTTGGAATTCATGCAGTAGGTCCATGATTTTGGCCATTAATCCCTCGGCCCAATAGTCACCAATATTGGCAAATTTTGGGTTCTCTTCCGACCCAATATTAAATTTCCTGATCTTCAGCGACTAATTCATCGAATCTGTCGGTATGTCTGGTGCTGCAACATCATGACTTTCTCTGACTTTGAAATATAACATTCTGCAACTCATCATCATCTTTAGGTTCCCCAAATAGATTATAACATGTCATCATGGATTGTATCAAGCAATGCGCATGTGGATCAACTAGGTATGCGACAAGGATGACCTTCAGCACTATGTCATGGATGATTTGCAATGCATTATGTACCTCTAGGTTGGCATTCCAAAAACTAAACGTCTGCACAAAGAAAATGAAAAACTCCTCCCAAGTGGTTATAGTTTTGTGTAGTTCTGCCGCTACATACCAGGATCTCGACGTCACATCCAGAGTATGAACAAAATCATGGACCCACTCATCTTTAGGTCATGATTCCCATAAGTCTTGATATTCCATCAAGTGACTCATGGGGTCATTCCATCCATCATATCTCCCATCATGATAGACCTCTGAATTGCCAAAGTGCACCATCATCAATCTCCAACAATGTCCCCAGTCATGGATCGTCTTCTTGTGCATCACCCACCATCAGGCCGGAGTAGCCTTCAGTGCTACATCTAGGGCCAATACCATGTGTGGTTCAAACACTCTCTCTTTAAATTCTTGAAGTACTTTTGATAACGCTGGAAGCCCTTCATAAATTGGCAACTTGACAGTCTCAGTTTCTATGCGAGAGAGAGACAGTGTGATCAACCCATATTTCCTGAACGACACCTCATGCAGCATATTCTACCAAATTTCAAATGCATCATCAGAATCAGAGGACACAAAACTATCATTGTGCCATCCAATTTCACCATCAACGGTAGGGTGGATATAGTCTTAAGAGATATTATAGGCATGTTCCCAACTTCTACCGGATTCATCCCTCACAGGTATAATATACCGGTGTCCTCCCTGAGGGACAATGGGAGCAATGACTCTAACATCTTGGTTCTCAAACATTAGAACCCATTTTTTGAAATTGATAACCACCATGCTATCATTATCCCACCCAATCCCTAGCAGTACGGCATAGGAACCTCCCTCTTCAACCAGTTCTATCACATAAAACTCAGCATGTGTTTTCATACCTTCAATATCGACAACTAATTTTGAGATGCGACCAATGGGCTGAACCTTTGCCTAATTTGCTAGTCACATATACACCGATGACCATCCTAATGTCGGCTTCCCCATCACCTACCAAGTTTTCTTGGTCATAATGTTTACATCTTATCCGAGATCCAGAATAACTGAGTCAACCTCATAATATTCGATCTGGATGTTCATCCTCATCTCATTTCCTGTCTTATTCTTTTGCAGGGAGTTCACCATGAAATCCTCCAATGTATTATCTTGGTGGTACAACAACTTCTCAATATCGACAAGGGCTTCAGGATCCCTTACTAGCGACATACAACTCTCAAAGAAATGCTGCAAGGTACCATGCTATCACAATCGTCCTGCCTCTACAGATGGATCAAAAGAAGACGACATTGCGATAATAGGTAACTTACATTGATTTCTCTCGATTGCGTGCTTGGCCTCAAAGAAAGTTTCTTTCTCACTGGCAATATCAAATACTACCTTTTTATTTCCAGCAAACCAAACTTGCTAACACGGTCCATCTTCTCTAGTTGTCACACCGACGTGAGTGACAAATCCAATGTCAAAATCCTTCGTTCATGGTTCAGATTAAATTGTTGCAACCGTTGATCCTTGATTTAGGTTCCGGGATTGATTCAATGGTGGGTTCTGATTCAGTGGCCGGTTCATCGACCAATTTTGAGTCTATGGCGAAACTTGACTCTGCATTGTCGATTGGTTCTGCACTTGGAACGTTTGTTGGTTCTGAGTCTGTGCATTCTGCAACTGAGGAATGTTTCCAACCTGCCACTTTGCAATAAAATGAGGGAAATTGTCAACATTATGCTCGCTGGTCACACAGTATGTACACTATGCATGAGGAAAATCCCTTTGATAGTGCCTAAATACTCCATAGTTATAGCACTGGATTGATTCTCCACCTCATCCTCCTCCTTGACCGAAGCCTCCTCCTCATCCCCTAAATCCTCCACGGAATCCTCCTTGAACCCCTCCTTGCTGAAACTAAGGCTGAGCCAATTTCTGCTATGGGGGGTTTGGTTGCTGCTAGACATAGTGCGTAGCTTGAACATATTGTGGCTAAGGTAGAATTAGTGGTACCTGATTTTTCTGTAGTCATGGTGCACACTATGGTTGTGCTATGAACTGCAGCTAAGGTGCAAATTGTGGATGCGATGTAAACTAATTTTACGATTGCGATGGAATAAACTACATCTAGGGAGGTGGTGTATGTTGCACCTGCACTATCGGCTATGCCATCTGTGGCTGTGCTTACATTGCCCAGGAGTCCTCACCTTTCACAAAGTATAAATTATATTTCCTTCCTGGAGCAAGTCATAAGCTCAATATTTTTTATCATCATTTCCTATTGATTGACAAAAGGTACAGTACAGACTCTCTTCCTTGGTAACCATCTTTTGCATGTAGTCGCAGTTCTCATGTTGATTCCCATAGACATGAAATATGCAGAACCATGGTACACTAGCGTAGCTCAATGGGTTTAGGGCTCCTGAAAGCAAATAATTTTAGAATGTCGGACATGTATCCTTGGTGTGTTTGTCAACATGACACCAAGTGCACCAAAGGTTGTCATGATCTTCCTTATCCTTCATTCTGACCACATTTTCTCCTACCATCGATGCTTCTAATTTCATCACAATTTCCAGAGCCTCGCTCTGCAACACAATATTTTGCTGCATTAGCTATTGTCTAATATGTGGGACAAGAACAGCGATGAACCACTCTTTGTGCTAAACATCGCTCATTTGGAAGCTGAATCGAGCCATCAACGTCTTAAATCGTTGATCAAAGTCCCAAATTGTTTTATTGGGGAACTCCTTGATTTCTTTCAACTCGATAATGTACTGAGCCTCAGACTTTGGCTTCTTGAATTCTTCAAATAACCCCTTATGAATCTCATCCAATGTTTTCACTATACCTCCCTGAGGAACCAAGATGAATCTCATGTACAAATCTAGCGCACAACCCCTGAGGGTGGCTTCCAACTCACTTTTCTTGATATCGTCATCCACACTCTGTCGAGTGGTCCAAATTGCCTCGCACAGGAACCAGTATTGCTCTGGGTCATTGGTGCCATTTCCATGAAATATTGGTAGCTTCATTTCATCACCCCCCATTCTGGGCCTTCTTCCTCCAACGGGTACTCTACTGCTAGACTTCTGCTGACTCGTTAGGAAAGTCAAGGTAGAATGCGCATTTCTTCCTGGTGGCAGAGTAGTGCATGGAGGTGTGGACACATTACTTCTGGGGTTTCAGTCTGTCGTTATTCTGGGCGTAGCCTGGGCCTGGTCTTCCTCATCATCACTGAAAGCTATCTTTGTCCTGTGTGGTTGTTCTTCATGGTACCGCACTTCGATCGCAGCAGGACCTTCTCCTATCCTCTGCCTCTTCTCTCGAAACCTTGCTCCTCCTCTTGTACAACCACTTGTTTCCTCGAAGACCTTCACAATCTCACCATAACTCATTCCCATCTACCCCTTACCTTTCCATGCATCTCCCCCATTTTGTCGTGGGGTCTACATCCTCCGCACACCAGAGTTCCACTACTCTTGGTCCATCTTCAGAATACCTTTTTCGCAAACAACCTGTTTACTAGATAGCTACAGAGACAACAAAAATATATGTCATGGTCTGTTGAAGAAATTTCTTTCTGCTTCACTAAATGACTTATTGGTATCAATCGCAAACTCGGTAATGTATCCCTCTGGGGTATTTTCCAACCACACCTCAATAGCCTGTGATTCCTTATTGTCTGTTTCTTGTAATTCTTGGATCACCTCCGAAGTCCAAGATGTTGACTCTCCTCCTTGGAAGTTTTTCTTCTTGGAAACAAACTTTGGTAGCCATTCATACAAGATGACAGGAAACTCATAGAAGAACCATTCGTGAGGACCGTCATGAATATATATGTCCAACCAATTTCCCATTGACAACTTTGGATTCTGATTTTCTATTTTAGCAAACTCTTGCAGTTTTAGACCAAACCACTCCTCGATCTCTAGTCGCGTCAAATGCCAAAACATATCCTCCTTTCAATCGCAACTCGGTCCTGGCAGCAGAACCATTTGTTGGCAAAAACCCACCAACAAAGCCTCGTCTACAAGGGTTCTCACTCTGTCAATGCCCAACCAAAACGATCTCCATGAGCACCAATCGAGACAGGTTTTACCTTGCCCAACAAAATTCACAGAGCGAATGAAGTCTCACGTAAGATGTTCAAGGGAGAGCTATTGGAACCAAGTTTCTGACAGTAAGAAGGGAAGATATGGCATCTATGGATTCGACTGGATATCTATCAAATTACTCTAAGTCACTAGATAAAACTAAGATAGAGATAACAATTCATATTCACAACTACGAATCTAACAGATCATTCATTTATCGCAGTAGTATCATTCATAAAACAACTTTAATAAGCTTCATCGTCATTCATCAAAATTGTGACAGGATTGGGATAGATTGCATCATTAGTTTACTGCCGCAACATCAGCAAATCATAAATAGATTCAATACACCCCTCATTGACATAGCATCAAAGAAAACAGGAAAATAGAAGACAACATTAGGCAACAACCATCATATCATATTAATTATGTTCAACAAATCCAAATAGATAATTCTTCTCCACAGCAGGAGACCGATTGCATCCTGAAATTCAACATCTGACACAGACAGATTGCATATTGTTCAAAATAGAAGACTCATCAAGACCATAGACATATCGCAGCATATTGGACTTGTCTCACACTGATCATGATCATTCTCCTTATCATTGTCGTGTCCTTACAATTGCAAAACTAGCTCTATATATAGGATTTCCCCTTTACATCAAAGGTCCACTTCTGACTAACTTCTAACCACTAATTACCTATGTCCACAAAACATGGTCAATTAACCATTAAATATTGAAAAATGGTTATCTTTCCGCCCATCCCGCTGATATGTCCTTGTGCATTGTCACATGAGATTGTGCAGTTGTCGCGACGCTGCGCAATTCACTTACCCAAAACCACTGCCAACATAACCTCTAGCATTGTCCCCCCACAGTTCAATGACCGGTACATGTGGTCCCATTGGTCCATCTGGATCTAGTTGTACTAGTGGACTCATTTAATTAATTTAAGGTTCCTAAGTTAGGAAATAGATAATCTAATAGACATTTGAACAAGGGAGGATTAATAATCCTAACACCCCCCCTAAATCCTAACTTGGACACTGTGTGCCCTGCTAACAAGACCATAGGTCACCCAAATATAATCTAGAAGATAATAAAAAATGTTGCTTAGTACAACTAAGGAAATACGGGAACACCTCATGGAAAACCCCCCCCTTAAAAAATACGCAGGAAAATAGCAATCTGCAAGTTATCTTTAGAAGAAAGAAGCTTCCTCCTTAGAAAAATAACTTGATAAAAAATACTGCTGCAAAAATTTGCAGCTCTATGTAACAGCATGGTCCATTAGTGGACCTCTCAATGTACTTCTGAACTGATGAATTTGTTTGGTTCTAGTGGATGGTGAAGGTAGGGAATGATCAAATCTCTGCTTCTGTGGGCCATGTAGCTGATCATTCGCCATCATCAAGTAGCATAGACCTGGAAATTTGCTGCACCATTCTATAAGAGATAGTGCAATATGCTCATTCTAATGTTGGGACTTAGTTCTTCTATTGTCTTCTCGAACTCCATCATCACTTCCAGCTGCATCAAGAAGCTTTTGAGCCCATCTGGGTTTAGTCTTCTGATTTCAAATGGGAACTGGATCTGGATCTAGAATCTCTTGAGATTCAGTCTCAATAACAGGATCATGTTGTATGTGATCTTCTTCCTATGAATCTAAAACCTATAGCACACCATCATCATCATCAAAAATAGGAGGATAAATGGCTATACCTTCCTGTGCTGCTGGAGGAGTATCATGCAGCTGATCTTCTTCGAATTGGACACTTCTTTCAATGAAGCATATTTTGGTAGCAACCTCCATTAGTTTTTAAGATTTTGCATCATCTACATATCCTAGCTGAATGCATTCGCTACTTTGGGCGTGGAAGCCCTTTCTCTTGTCGAGTGGTATCCTAGCCCAAGCTTTGGAACCAAAAACTCTCAGGTGAGAGACATTGGGCTTATACCCATGCAGTGCTTTGAATGGAGTCACCCTAAACACTGACTTGTGGGGCACCCTATTCTTCAAACGTGAAGCACATTTTACTGCTTCAGCCCAAAGAGAAGGAGGTAGATGCTTGCCATGGAGAATGCATGTTTCCATCTCTTTCAATGATCTGTTCTTCCTCTTAGCCACACCATTTTTTGTGGTGTGTATGGAACTGAGTGTTCCATTCGAATCCCCTCTGATTCATAGAAATTATGGAAATATCTTTTGACATATTCTCCTCCTCCATCGAATCTTATTGACTTGATCTTCTTATTGAATCTATTCTCAACCATAGCTTTAAAACTTTTAAAGGTCTCAAAAAATTCTAATTTTAGCTTCATGAAGTAGATCTAGCGAAACCTAGAACAATCATCAATAAAGGTCAAAAAATACCTGCAACCATTAATTAAGTTTGTGGGAATAGGTACAGATACATAACTATGTATCAAATCAAGTGTAGAGGTAGCTCTATGATCCTTCCCAACATCATACTTATTTTCTTGATGCTTACCTACCAAGCACCCAGCACATACTCCATTGAACGTTTGGATGGAGGGAAAACCTTTAACCATGTTATCATTGCGGAGCTGTTTTAGATATTTCAAATTCATATGGCCAAATATCTCATGCCAAATGTTGCCAAGTGTTGTTAGCATGAGACAATAAAGCTGTAGGAGGAGAAATAGTAAATAAATGTGAAAACTCATAAGCTTTGGTAGAGTGATTTGCAATACCTTTCGCTACAAGCTTTCCAATGGATTTTTCAGTAATCTCAACTTAGTGTGAATCGAATGTGACCCTCTTGGGAGAGCATGTATGAGTCATCCGGTAAATAGATAACATGTTAGCAGCAACGGGAGGGCACATATAAGACATTCTTGAACTCACCATACTTCGCTCTGACTGAGCCCCTTCCTTCTGCTGAAATTTGAGAATCATCTCCCATGTGAATATTATGCCCCTTTGATAGTGAAAGAGTAGAGAAAGATTCTTTGGAGGAAACCATGTGGTTGGAGGCTCTAGAATCTATAATGTATGCTGAGGATGGAGAGAGACTTTCTTTCAAAGAATGACACCTTTCGGCATCTTCTGTCGGTCCTTCTTCATCA
Source organism: Pseudotsuga menziesii (assembly GCA_001517045.1). Lineage (NCBI taxonomy): Eukaryota > Viridiplantae > Streptophyta > Pinopsida > Pinales > Pinaceae > Pseudotsuga > Pseudotsuga menziesii. The sequence continues at coordinate 897,440 of LPNX010824811.1, read as the reverse complement.
TGCTTCTTTTCTCTTGGAGGAGCAATGTTGTGCTTCTTGAGAAGAGCGTACATCTTATCAAGTTGTTCCCCATACAACGTTCTTCAATATGGTATCCCTTTTCACAATACAAACATAACTTCTTTTCAAATTTCTTCTTCTTAGAGTCAGAGGCCCTTTGAAATATTGTTGATTTGATTTAGGCTTCGAATCAACTGCCTTTGGATCCTTCTTCTTTGATTTACCCTTTTCTTGAGATTTGCAAGAGTTAGTAACCAACAGAGATTGATCTTTGGAAGTCTGGATGACTCCCATTTGAATCAATTTGTCTTTTTCTTTGATTAAGGACTCAAAGAATGAATCTAGAGAAGGTAGTTTCCAATCATGAAATCTTTCCTGCTTGGAATGAAACATAGAGACATAGACAGAGTATTCAGGGCCTAGTTTCTTGAGTACAGAAAAGACATTCTGCTCATCCTTCTGCTCCATCTCGCACTGTCTGCATTGGAGTGCTAGAGACTCGAATTTGGAAAATAATTTATCAATAGTCTCGAAACTGCTGGGATGTAAAGATACCAACTCATTCTCCAGAATGTGTCCTCGAAGCTCATCTTGTTTGTTAAACAATCTATCAATCTTCTCCAAGGATTCTCTGGGAGCCCTCAATCCTTCCAAATGGAAGAGGAGATCTCTTGAAATATAAGTACATAAGTACCAGAATGCTTCATCACAATGGTTCAAAAACTTGTTCCACTCAACCGACTGATGAGGCTCAGCCTCACATCCATGTATGACGTTGTGGTATCCATGCTTGCGCAAGGCCAGCTACATATCAATCCTCCAATCAAGGTAATTGGAAGTTGTGAGGATCCATGGCTCAGGAGTTTGAGAACTCATAATTGCTCTCGATGGAATTCTACAAATGCTTCTCTCAAGCTATGTAGCACCTATCAATTTCACTGCAAATAACCATAAAAGATATGAACTTTTAGAATCATGTTTTTCCTCCAGACATGAACATGTTTTTAGGGTCTGTCATGCCCTCTCCGCTGCTCTGAATGAATCCATAGCTAGCAAATTTTCATAGGGGACTTCTATGGAAATCCAGTTGCTTCTAATGTTCAATGAGGAGAAACAAGCATGAAACCTACCTAAGAAGGATCTGATACCATATTAGAATTTGAATCCCACTAAGATCTTAAGGCAGAGAGTTCTGATTATGTTGAAACAATTGAATGGAGAATGAGCATACAAACTAAGAAAAACAAACCACATAGGAAACAGACAAGTATTGCTCATGAATTTACAGTATATTCATCATAATAATATCTGGTGTACAATAGATTACAAATAGGGAGAATTTGAATGCATAAGTAATGAATTTGAATCCTCCAAGTGGATAAGACTATATCTAACTGAATCTCTAACTCAAGGTCTCCCAATCAATATTAGAGTCCATCAAATCAACTCTCCGATGACCAATAACTCCAATAAGCAGTAATAACTAGTTAACTCAGTGAAACTGAGTGTGGTAGGTGAACAAAAGCGCTCCTCCAAATGCATGCATGCATTATCCATGCAAAGCATGTGCTAGCTAATTAATAGTGATTCATCTTAAGGTAACTGAAGGCTAACTGAGGCTAACTAATGCGAACTCCAACCAACTGAATTAGGTTGGTGTCGAGACTCCCAGTGGATCCTAAAATGTAGGGATTGGTCTTGGAGGCACCCCCACTAATGCATACACATGCAGCAAGTGACAGTTAACCTCTAGCATTGTCCCCCACACTTCAATGACTGGTAGATGTGGTCCCATTGGGCCATGTAGACCCAATTGTACTCGTGGACTCATTTAATTAATTTAATATTCCTAAGTGAGGAAATAATTAATCTACTAGAAATTTGACCAAGGGAGGATTAATAATCCTAACACTCTTCCTTCTCAGGGAATACCTCAATATAAAATTCCTGTGCACCCTTATATGGGACATATGGGAGGTGGTTATTATCCAATTGGCTAAGGAAAATTTTTTTATTAGAATCAACCCTATGTGAACCAATCCTTTCAGGGAGCATGGAGCCAAATGGAACAACCTCGTATGCCCTTTTTAGTCACTTTAAACCTTCCTGGCCTATCAAAATTGAACAGTGACCTGATATGTCATGATCTGATGTGGTCAGTTTCTCTCGCCAAACTTCCTTCGTATATTCCAAAGTTTAAGGGAAAGAATGGGGAGGACCCTGGTGATCATGTGACTACGTTCCACCTTTTGTGCTCTTCAAATTCACTGAACCACGATTCCATTTGTTTACTATTGTTTCAATGCACCCTCACGGGTTCTACGAGGAAATGATATATAGAGATGCATGGGGGAACATATCATAATTTTAATGATTTATCCTTGGTATTTCTCAACCACTTTCAACTGTTGGTACAATATGATGCTGACACCAACATCTTGTCGACATTTTGACAAGATAAGGCCACTCATATCTCTGATCATATTCAAGAGTGGCGTAGATGGAAGAGGTTGATTAAGGCAAACATTCCACTTGAATTTTTATTGGAATGGTTCCTGAAATATTTATTACTGTATATAATGAAGGATGTTTCAACATTTGGAGAGACTAATGAGGAACATGCTATCTTTAGATCCCAACAGTTGGATTTGATTTACGCTCAATCTGGGATTCTATATGAGATTCTCCTTGACGCACCACGGTCGAACCTTGATCCTAAGTTCAAACCCAAGCCTAATGTTGATGGCATTGTTGGCTCCATAAGTACCAAAGTCATAAAACAAGTTATAAGTCAAATGAAATTTCTTTCTATGAACTAGTATGCGGTCGGATAAGCTACGACCTCGTCCACTCCCACCTAGTCGAAGTATGTAATTTATGTGCATTCGTCGAATAAGGGTAACCAATAGCCCGAAAGGAATATAAAAAAAGAAGAAATAACAAACATGGTGGGAATAGGAAGGAGAATCAAAATGATGACAAGAACAATGATGATGCTGGGGGACAAGAAACCTAAGCAGAAGGTCAAATTCCCTTGCAAACTTTGTGGGGGAGACCATCCCACCTACTTGTGCCCTCGTATTGAAGATTCCTTGAATTTCATTGCACATAGCCTAGTTTTGTTGATTGACCCTCTTCCTCATAATCAAAATATGGCTTTGACAACCTTAAGCATCGGAAGTAGTTCTGGTGGGAATCAAAACCCTCCAGCCATTGAAGGTGTTCATGGTTGTACCAACATGATGTCAACTGCTAATATTGTAACTCGTTCACAAGATTATGGTTTGTCACAACCAAACATTGGTAAAGATACCACACCTCCTGAAATTCCTTTGCAAATAGATAATCCTAAAGTTATACCATGTGTACCTAAGGGAGTCTTAAAGCGTTCGTGGAACAATCTTAATTCCTGAGCCACCAAACATTATTCCATTGTTGAAGATTTAGGCCATAATTCTTATGTGATGTCATCTCTTGAAGTTCTTCATACTCGTCCTTCGTAGAGGATAGAAGTGTTCACTGCTCTTGGAGTATTTGACCCTAATGGATTCAATATGGTTATATTTTAAACCCATGAGGTCCAGCCTCGCTTTCGTTACCGTTTGGATTTTCAAGTCCACGTCGATTGTTTAAAAAAATCCATGAAATGTACAGTTGTTGTTGAAGGCGTTGTGACCTCCGTGATGTCTCTGGATTGTTGGAAAGGCCTTGGATCGCCTATGTTGTCCAATTCTATTGCTATGTTGATCACATTTGTGTTGGATGGAATTGTCATTGATGTCAAAAAATTTCAGTGATGACAAAGGAGTAAGTGATGATAGGGAAAGCGATTTCATATTTGATAAGGGTGGAAAGACACATAAGAGGATACAATGAGGGAATCAATTCAAGTGAAGTCTGATTGATCTTGATTGATCAATCCTCTGATCAATCAATGCAGAGTCATAGAGTTTCAGTCATCTTATTTAGGAAAAAGATGTGCGGCTAACATCGTATTAAGAAAATAGATCGACGATGGGGAATTAATCTGTAAAGTAAATGTGCATTGAAGATAACAATCCGTAGTGTTAAAGTAAATTTTTGTGTTTGATAACTGATCAATGGATGAGGAGTATTCCACAAAAGAGATTGATGGTTCACAATTGTTCCAGAAAGATAATTGTGGAAGTAATTTTCAGGGAAAGTTGAAATGCATACCCACAATCCAAAATCCACAATTGTGGAAGGAAGAAGTTTCTGATTGCGGAAAGGTTGTTGTGGAAAGATAATTGTAGAAGCAATCTTCGAGGAAAGTCTAAATGCATACCCGCAATCCATAATTTGCAATTGCGGAAGGAAGAAGATATTGATTGTGGAAAGGTCGTTGCGGAAATATAATTGCAGAAGCAATTTTCAAGAAGAGTCAAAGTGCCCATCTGTTATCTGCAATCTACAATTGCAAAAGGAATGATTTTCCAAAAATTACAGAAAGGTCATTGTGAAAAGATAATTGTGGAAAGCTAAATTGCAGAAGGTAACTGCGGTTGAGGATTGCATTATCGTTGAGGATTTCTAGGATTGCATTGTCATTGAGGCTTGGTTTGTAGAGTGTGTTCGGGTCGACTGGCTTTAGCTTTGAAGAAGGTTCCAGTAAGACCCAAGAACCTTGGAACACTACGTTTTGTTGACGGTCTGTGGTGTAAAATGAAAATACAAGCTAGAACAAAGTTTCTTTTTGGGTCTGGATGGAATTTACGAGCCTCCTTTGTCTTCGATAGTATACTCCTTTGTGTTTTGGAGGCGATATATGTTTATTTAAACCCTTCGAGTTTCAAATAGGGTTTATATAGATAATTTAAAACTCCTTTGTATGTAGACCATGGAGTCTAAAGGAGAGTTGTATTACAGTTGTTTGATAATTTATGGAAAGAAAAACTCTCTTAGCAGAGTTTTAAGGAAACATTATCTCAGTGATTTTCATTTTTGTTTTTAAACTTGTTATGTTGTTTATATAATATCAATGTTACAACGATAAATTTACCGCGTTTCCATTTTTAAAATGTTTGAAAAGGTTCTCGATACTATTCTATAATTGATAAAATATTGCCAACACTATTCTATATTCTATGTGGATAAATTGGTTTCTGGGTTACATTTTGTTGTATTCATGTCTTAGATAAAAGTACACCATGCTGGTTTTCTCTAAATGGTTTATGGCTCATTATAGCATTTCTTGGATTAATAGATTATTGCATAAGTGCTTAGTTGGAAGAATCCTTCGAATTTGTCAGTACTTTGTCATATTGTTTTAATAGCATTGCTCGATATAATTTGTTTACTATTATGTGAATGGATTGTATATGATTAATGCGTATAATTTGTTTTAAAGGGTTTCCATACCGATTTCTGGAAGTGTTACGACATTTTTTTATTGCTTGGACCTATGGTTTTAACTGTAAGTTATTAAGTCAAGTATTTGAAATTCTTAGCTGTACAAGATTCAAACCCATGACTTGTAATATCTTTCTTAGATGGTAATTTATATGGAAAATGTCTTTATATTGTAAAACCTTAATATAATTTTATAGATATTTTTATTTGGTATCATTGATTATATATGTGATTAGGTTGAATCGAATTATGTGTTAGTTGTAAATCCTAAACCGTAATTCATTTTTCTTGTAATTGATAAGCCTTCCGGATATAGAGATACAGAATGTTTATTAACATAAATAAGCCTTTAGGTTGTATGAGATAATACTTGAATAAATTATAAATATAGTAATCCTTCAGGCTATAAGAGATTTATATTTTGTTATCTATTAATATTCATAATGTAGAATATTTATGGGTTTTGAAACCTCGGCTGTAAGCCATTTGTCTTAAATTAGTTATGCTGAGTTTAGTAAGTTTTAAATTTGGGATTAAAATATTTACTGTGTTAACTAGGGTAATCCCTAAAAGGAAAAGACAGGAAGCTCTGTTTAACCTCTATGATAAATATGTATGAATATACAAGAAAATAAAAGAATAATAAACATTTACTAATGTATGCAATACATTTAACCATTAGGTAAAACCATTATGATGATGGTTCTTAATAATATTATAATATAGCTAAACATTTCTACCAGGAAAATTATGTGTAAGCAGCAGCATTCATTAACTAATAATTTACAGAAAATGATTTTTATAAAACAATAAATAATTCTAGAAAGCTTTAATCATTCATATATGTATCAGAAATAAACAAAGAATGAATGAGAGATAATAAACCACTAACATTATAGAACCTGTTAAATTTTTAAGTGGACAAACACCCAAAGAAGACCGTTCGACCCAACCATCTCCTAAAAGCAGCCAATACCGCTTGCTATAGGAACCCCAAGGCTGTTCACTGAACCACTAGGATGAAGATACTATGTAGAATCCTAATCAGTCCTCTCTGTAACTCAGTAGTCACATTTTCAGCTAACACTCTAGGAACTCACTTTATCTTTCCCCTCATCGAATTCCTCTTCTATGCCTAACTTTTCAGTTTCCAACAAAACCACAAGGTTCTAATATTTTAGAATGTAGTGAGCCTCCTACTCATTCGATGGTATATATAAGATTGCCTAGATATTTGGGTCAGTTTTGTAATTAAATGAGGAACCTGCTCAGTTTGTCTTTTCTTGGGAACATGACCACAATTATAGGGAAGTTTCCTCCTCCAACAACTAGAAAGTGAATGTTGTTGCAATCATTTTTCATCTTTTCCTTCTACACCAGATCATTCCTCCAAGTGGGTCAGTGAACATTCTTGAATAGTCTTATTTGGATATGTGTCTCTTCTTTTAAATATTTAATAATAAAATATTCAATTACAGTAATATTTGACCATCCTTGGTGAACAACATAAAACTTTACAATAAATTTTAAAGTGATGTCTTTTCACAAAATAAAATGTTTTTTGTTCTAGGAGGGTTACATAAAATTTGTAAGAAGAGTATGAGGACTGATATAATACCTCATAGAATGTCATTACACATGGTTATTATTTCTGCAAACTGGTTATAGAGTTCCACATTCCTTTCATAACTTTAAGTGAAATTGCTTAAGGAAAAATGACATTGATAGCTCCATTTTAACTCATAAAAAGTAAATGAAATAGTTCAAAAGAGAGTACTGTGAGTGAATACCATATACATAATACAAATAGCTTCCTCAACAACATTTAACATCCAAAAAATTCCTTAATGCAGATCTGATACATAACTCATTCGAAATGGAAGCCAACACATGAAAACTAGTTAAACAATAGCTTGGAAATGCGACATTTTTGCACATTTATTTATGATAATTCGACTTATAGAGTGTAGGTACACAATATTACGTATCCAAAAATCATGTACCCAATCTTGGGCATCAACTAATCTCATCCAAGTGCATGCATCACTCCCACAAGTGCGCCTTCATATGAGATCATGGGGAATAATGAGACAGGGATGAAAGAAGGGGGAAATAGATCAGTCTCAAAATATAAAATACTTCAATATGAAAATAAAACACTTCATTCAGCTCCAAATGAGAGGTCTAGATGGCCTATCCAATAAACAATTTGGAAAGGAATCCAAATCCCTCTAAATTGACTCACTGGCAGGGAGGGTGAACACCCACTGTGCAATGGACAAGATATTTCCGAAATACTGAAGGAAAATGATCAAAATGATAAAATACATTAGCCTTACTCATGAAATATTTTTATAATCTTCATTGGGTTCCTTAAGGTCAAATTTCTCTCCATAGGCTTCCTCCAACTCATCCTAGTAGTTTAGAAACTCCTATGACACTTTTCTTCCTCCTCATGCTTCTATTCTTTCCCCAATTTGAATGGCTGCCTCTAACCCCCAGATGCACCCTCATGGTGCCTAATTTTATCCCTGTCATGTTAGATTGTCATAGATCTACAAGCAGGTCTGCAATCAGGTCTGAATTTGTCATAGATTCTTCCATCATAGATGTCATAGAGTGCGGGGAATCTCTCTCCAAGTGGCACACATTGTCTTCCTAGCCTCTTCCTCTTCCATGGTAGTTATTTCCCTTCACCAATTCAAATTCCTTGGATCATGATATGTTACTTGACACATATTCACCTCCCAAGAATTTTCTATTCCCCATAATTTTGAATTTGGATGTAGGTTATGACAAGCCTAGGGAGGAATCTAACCGCCCATGGACTCCATGAACCTCCAAGTGTCTCCATGAAGCAATGCTACTTTATTTTCTCCACGTTGATTATTTACATGACCCAATTTAATATGTATATGGAAAAATAAGTTCATCTTGTGCCTCTTAGCTCCCTTTACAAAATTTTATCCTCCACCTCAACTTAGGGAACTAGTTAGTTGGTGAAAGATTGTTTGCTAGTAGTCTTATTTGGATGGGTGTTGTAAAGGAAAGTTTCCTATGGCTAGGGTTTAAGAGGCCATCAATGTACTGGGGTTGAAAGGTGGATGTATAATGTTCAGCTAGCATATATCAGCAAGTTTCAAATATTTGAATTGTTCATACCTTAGCCAAACGAAGGTTGATCCAAGCAGCCCTTCAATCCTCTTCTTGCTCCTCTTGCTCCTCTTGCTCCAAGATAACTGTAAAATGAATTATGCCTTCCTCAAACCATTATGACCACATATAAAGCAATGATAATCAAATAAACATGAAATAATGATCTAACTAACATCATCATATGATCATAAACAAATATTCAATCAAACATTGAATAATAATTTGGGAAGAAGAAGGACATCACATCTTTATTAATCTTGAAAACAAGTACAAGTATACCTTCTCTTCAAGTTTGGCACCTCATGAAACCTTGATCCAGTTCTGCTGCTTCTCTTCTCCAAGGAACTTAGCCTCCAAGCTCTGCAACACAAGGAGAATCCTTCTAGGGAAAAGGTGTGGGCAAAGAGAGTCTCAATTCCTCCAGCATAACAATGCAAAAATTCAAGTCTCCTCTCATGGACCTCCATACCTCTATTTATATTCTTAATGAAGAGTTAGGGTCGAATAAAAAGTAGTTACAACTATAGGAGTCAGTTGCATAACTACCCAAACTACCCGAATTTCAAAATACGTATTTTTTTGACATTTTCAGGAGGCATGCGTGGGTTGCAGAAACAACAGTCGTGTACACGAGCATGTATACATGGGTTGTAGTGCAGAAATTCACATATTTAAGGCATATGTGAGTATTATATAGAGCAAGTCATGTATGTACAAGGGTTTCCTTAAGGAAACTCACATGCACAAAAAAAACTCATTTTTAGGGTATTTCTAGGCATTTTCAGACTTTGGCGTCTTTTGGAAAGTTTTATCTAACTGAAATATATTTCCAATGACACAAAGATGAGGTCAAATGGAGTTATAGAAATCAATGTATGGTTCCTCCAAGTTAGGTGTTTTTTCAGTGAATTTCAGTGACTTTCATGAAGTGTCATCATGGAAGTGTCGACATGCGATAGAATCATGGGAAAGTGGTCAGAAGAAGAGATGTGTCATTTTGAGCTATAATAGATGCCCACTAATGTATGAGGTTAGAGGGGAAGACAATATCAAAAATAAATTATAAAGGAAACAACTAAGTATGGAGAGAGCAGAGAATCCAATATCAAAAGGCTTGAACAAAGGTACCTGAAAGAGAGATAAATGTCAGAAAAAACTGATCTCTAGGACATACAAGTAGCAATTGAATGAAAAGGACATGAGGCCACATAGCTCACCTATGGTGGGGTAGTTTCTATAGAAAGACTGGAAATCGATAAAGGAAATACCTGGTCCCTAGTTGAGTTAGGAGAAGGATCCAGAAAATACAACTGATCGATAGTGACAATTTCTTCACCATGATTAAAGTACATCACACGAAAGAATGTTGACACCACAAATTGCATGGCATGGACATAATCACATCCAAGGAGCATATTGAAGTCCCATGGGTCTTCCATCACCATGAATTTAACTAAGACAGTCTCCCCACCCAAAGTAACAGGTGTTTGAGCAAGAATTCCCAAGGCTATACAAGTTCTTCTATAAAACACTAGTAACTGACTAGTAGTCGACACAATGTTGGGAGATCCCATGCTTCACCAAGCACGAGAAGACAAAATACTAACTGAGGCTCCTTCATCAACAATACAATTAGCAATCATGTATGATTCAACTTTGACCTTTATCTAGAAAGGTGCATCAGAAGGAAGGTGCGGCTCAACTAGGCTATCCCAATCAAAGGAAGCAATCCGAGAGCTTGGTGGGGGTTGGTCTGGAATGATTTTAGTGCCCCCTTGTTCAGTAAGTTCTGAACTAGAAGTGAATAAAATGTGACTAGAAGAAACTTCACTCTCCAAAGGAAGATTGGGATTGATCAACAATGGAATCGATTCAACCGCTTTGTGAAAGTCACTCTCCGAAGGGAGAGTGGGATTGACCAAAGATGACATTGGTTCAATCACATGAGGATCACTCTATGAAAGAAGAGTGGGATCGACCACTTGATCAACCAAAGGTTGAGTAGTTTGTTGAGAAACTATAGGATTTGTAGGAGAAGGAAATTCTTGAGTCTCGGACCACACTCTTCACACCTCTGTGATAGCAGGGCACTGGTGAGTAATATGATCTCCCTCGCATAGCTTATAAGGGAACTTAAGTTTGCACTTCGAATGACCATTTTTCTCAATGTTTTCAACATGACTAGTAGTGGATGACTGTTTGCTCTTAGCATGACCTATAGAGGCTAAGAGTTTCCCCCCAGCATGAACTACAGAGACTGGGTGACTGGGTCCAACCTAACTAAGAGAGGCTAGTTGTTGAGAGACTTCAGGATGTTCAAAAATGGGATTACCATGAAACCAAAATATTGACACCTCTGCGATAGAAGGGAATTTATATGTAAGGTGGTCTCCCTCACAAAGCTTACAAGGAAACTTGGGCTTATGTTTTGAATGGGTAGTCTTTTCAACATTGTCAACATGACTCGCAGTGGCTGATAGATTGTCTTCAACATGAACCACAGAGGCTAAGAGATTTCCCCCAGCATGACTTGCAGAGACTGAGAGACTGGGTCCAACATGACCTGCAGAGGTTGGATGGGCACCACCAACATAAAAAATAGAGGTTGAATGGTTAGGATCAACATGCTTTGCAGCAGTTGAGTGTGTGCCCCTAGCATGAACTTCAGAGGATGGGTGGATGGATCCAACATGACTTACAGAGGTTGGATGGGGAGGTTCAACTTAAAAAACAAAGGTTGAATGGGTTCCCTCAGCATGAACTATAGAGTTTGAGTGACTGGATCCGACGTGACTTGGAAAGGTTTGAAGGATCCCACGAGCATGATCAATAGAGGCTAGATGGTGAATATCAACTTGACTTGTACAGGTTGAGTTCTTAGATCCAACATGACCTACAAGAGGTTGGATAGGTACCCCCAGCATGAACTGTAGAGGCTGGGTGGTTAGGTTCAACTTGACCTACAAAGGTTGAATGAGTGCCCCCTTTCTTATGTGCCTTATTCATATTCCTTCTTCTTTTACTCCTTTTGGACTATCGGTTACTATTATCAGTACTTTCACCGCATGAGGTAGAAGGAGGAGGAGAATCAAATACAGGTGAAGGGGAAGCAGTGTTTTGATGCCCTTGATATAAGGAGCTTACTTGAGAAGCATCAGGAGCATTCAATATAGTTGGAGTGGAAAACAACCACACCGGTATCCCTAGGGTGAATCTAGGTAGATTCAAGGTGGCCATCAAGGGAACACCAAAATTCCCCGTGAAAGGAATAGTACAAGGAGTTCCCAGCATGGGGATATCTTGGTTGGTGTTAAAATGGGTGGTAGACATATTTTAAAACTAGCAGACAAATTCTGAGGTTGAAAAGAAACCAAAAGTGCAAAGCACACACCTGAAGGAAAACTAAGTACAAAAAAACCATAGAGCACTCACTGAAATTCGTAAAGCCAAATAGACAAATAGGTATAAGATATGCTTTCTAGAAGAAATATTATAGACAGTTACTTGGAATCCCTATAGATGTTCTTAGGCACAAGCAGAGGAATCATCCACCACCCTCCCACACCTTCTACCAGGGTTACCTTCCAATCCCGTCCAAGGTCAACCAGAAATAGCCTTCCGGTGTACCTGTGTATGAACCCTAGATATCAAAGAGACTAAAGGATACCTTAACTATATTGATATTCTGGGGGGACAGTCGCAAGCCTGTTTTGTACACATGGGTAGGGTATCAAAGCCCAAAACGCTGTCCAAGACAGAATCCCCAGATGCGCAAAAACCTTGGTTTACAGTTTGACAAGGAATTAGAGGGTTATCCCCTCAGTCCAAGCCTCCACGCAGCCTCGTTCTTAACTCCCATTTGAGAGGAGCTTCCCAAATACAATCAACATAGAAGAGGACTTGCCTAGTGATCGGCCAACTACATCTGAAATTTAATACTTGTGGAGAGTTAAAACTCCGTATCCCACAAGTCTAGCCTAAACTAGTTGGTATATGACCCTATAACATAAAACTTACTAATAATTTCTAAATTATATCGTTTATTTTAAGGGTTGTTTTTAGTCAGAGGGTAAATGGCACGAAATTTATGAGGTATTTTGACTCAAAGTTGAAACCAAATGACTAAGCAAAGAGAAAAGAAATGCAAAAAGAAAAAAACTATTCTCTTTTTCTTTTTCAAATAGAAACTTGAAAACCACAAAAGAACAAATTCTTTTTATTTTTTCAAAAATAATGATATGTAGTGCATTAAAGACAAAACTCTAATCTACATTTATATTAAACAAGTATATGTTCTTTTTATTTTTCTTTTATAAATGCAAAAGAAAAACATCTTATCAACTAATGCAAGAAAGTAATGTAAGCAAAGCAAATAGACAACTACTCTACACCCCACAAACAAGCCCTAGGTTTCCCTACATTTGGATATAACCTCTCTTGGAAGGAAGGCTCACAAAAGTAAACAAGCCAACAAATTTGGAATGAAGAGATAGATCAATAAGACTGACATAAACAAAGGTCAAGAAGTCTGAAGTATCAATCTAAACCTACAAACAAAGGTTGCTCAGTACCTTGTCCAACAAGGTCAAGCCAAAGAAGGAGGTGGGGGGGAAGGCACCAAAAACAAGTTCAAAGAATTGAAAGAGACTTACAAGATAGACAAAGAGCACTTAACAGAGATAAAACAACCTCTCAGGAGTCATGCACATGCAGAGGACCCTTGAAGACCCTACAAAAGCCCTCAAATCACCCAAAAACCCTAAAAAAGATGAAAGAACACAAATTCAAGTGCATACACGGGTTGCAGGCAGTGCAAGTCACGTATACAACATAGACATGTGACCTTTTAGCCTGAAAGTTGCGTATGGATGACAAAAGGCACAAAAAGGATAAAAAACTGACCTAGGAAGGCAGGAAAGGTGTTCCAACAAACTCAAAAGGTGTTCCTAACTTGTAAGACAGACCTGAAACCTTACAAAAGGTTGGAATAAATAAAGAGAAACCCAAACAGACAAGGTTCTCCCCAGCGGAGTGACCAGTTCTGTTGTAAAGGAAATTTTTCTATGGCTAGGGTTTAAGAGGTCATCAACGTATTGGGGTTTAAAGGTGGATGCCTAATGTTGAGAAAGCATATATAAGCAAGTTTCAAAGATTCAAATGGTTCATACATTAGCCAAACAAAGGTTGATCCAATCAACCCTTCAATCCTCTTCTTGCTCCTCTTGCTCCTCTTGCTCCTCTTGCTCCAAGAGACCTGCAAAATAAATTATACCTTCCTCAAACCATTATGACCACATATAAAGCAATGATAATTAAATAAACATGAAATAATGATCTGACTAACATCATCATATGATCATAAACAAATATTCAATCAAACATTGAACAATAATTTGGGAAGAAGAAGATCATCACATATTTATTAATCTTGATAACAAGTACAAGTATACCTTCTCTTCAAGTTCAGCACCTCATGAAACCTTGATCTGGTTCTACTGCTTCTCTTCTCCAAGGAACTCAGCCTCCAAGCTCTGCAACACAAGGAGAATGCTTCTAGGGAAAAGATGTGGGAAAAGAGAGTCTTAGTTCCTCTAGCATAACAATGCAAAAATTCAAGTCTCCTCTCATGGACCTCTCTACATTTATTTATATGCTTAATGAAGAGTTAGGGTCAAAGAAAAAGTAGTTACAACTGAAGGAGTCAGTTGCATAACTACCCAAACTACTCGAATTTCAAAATACGTATTTTTTTGACATTTTCAGGAGGCGTACATGGGTTGCAAAAACAATAGTCACGTACACAAGGAGGTATATGTGAGTTATAGTGCAGAAAGTCATGTATTTAAGGCGTACATGAGTATTATATAGAGCAATTCTTGTACGTACGCGAGTTTCTTTAAGAAAACTCGCGTACACAAAAAAACTCATTTTTAGGGTATTTTTAGGCATTTTCAGACTTTGGTGTCTTCTAAAAAGTTTTAGCTAAATAAAATATATTTCCAACGGCATAGAGATGGGGTCAAACAGAGTTACAAAACTCAATATATGGGTCCTCCAAGTTAGGTTTTTTTTTAGTGACTTTCATGAAGTGTCGTCATGGAAGTGTCGACATGCGACGGAATCATGGGAAAGTGGGCACAGGAATAGATGTGTCATTTTGAGCTATAACAATGGGGACATGAAAACACACATGTATAAGTAAAAAATTATAGTACTAGGTATCATCCATGTTTCCCGAATGGTTCATCCATCTCTAAATCAAAACAAAAACTTAATCATTCCACAAATGAGAAATAGGCCACCTCATCCCAACCAGTCACATTTGAATGTTGAAAAATACTACAAAAAAAGTCTATAAGGAAATAATTATATTTGACACTTACCTTATCAACCATTCTCTCTCCATTCCTAAATGAAACTTTTGATAATGACCCAACTAAACAATTAAGTCATACGAGAGTTAACTTTGCAAGAAAATCTACAGTATCACATTTAACATGGAAGGATTGGTAAACCATTTTAAGATAATGCCACAAAAATCCTCTCTTTTCAAAGCCTTGAGATAATCATTAGTTATAGGACATACATAAGCTTGGAGTAGCTTGTTGTACTTGTTCAAAAAATATTCAATAATATGAGAACCAAACATTAAGATAATAAACTTTCCTTTCCAAATCCAGGAAAACAGCATAATGGGAATGGTAGAGGATTGGATAAATCTCACATAAGTGCCGACTCCCCAAATCCTGAAAAAGTTATTAGAACTGTAGCGATACACGATTATGACAAGCTCGTCCTCAATACTACCTTCATGTTAGGCATGGATTGAAACCATCATATCACAACAGGTGTTGAGTAAAAGAGCCTTTGGAATCCACCCAATTCTTATTAAAAATGATTAATAATAGAACAAATCAGTTGGATGGTACTGATGTTATAATCCATGAAAAAAATATTTGCATATTGAATATATGCACCGAAAATTTGTAGAAATTGATTGAGAAGCCTACCATAGATGAACAATTTTTTTGATGTAACATGTGTGTAAACAAGCAATAATTTATGCCCATAAATCGTTGCCGAATATTCCCCCATTAGAAACAATAGAAAACAAATTCAAATAGTTTTTCAAAAGGGATTTGTCATTGCAATGATGTCCTAATGCCCTGCTGCAAACCACATAATAAAAACCATAGAAATAAAGAACAAAAAAATTAGAAAGAGGTTTTTCCCTTCACCATACTTACAATCTACAAAAGACTCAACCTTGAACTCTTTGCTATGAAACCATCTTAAACATTGAGGTGAAACCTCCACAAGACTAGCAGTCGAGTTTTGTATCACAAGATCTACACAAAGAGAAGAAAAAGGCCCAATTGAAACCATGAATTATCTCAATAGCATCTCATGTCCAATTCTTTTTGCTAAAGTATAATAATATTTTAAACTTTCATTGAATTTGTTTTGTTAATTTTATTTTTGTTTTTTATTTTTTATTTGTCAATTATATATATATACTTACCTCCATGGTAGGTGGTATCAAATAATAGTATTTGGCCATGATATCAGATAAATGAGATAATGCATGTGATCTAGATGTTCCAACTTACTACTACACAGTGCAAGAGGCAATAAATACTTTGGTGAGGGTTTATTTATAGAGGTAGTGTTTCTTAGTGGTCTTGTCATAGAGAAAGTAGTTTCTTTGAGCAAAATTTAATTCAGCATTAAAAATACTAGCCACGAACATGATAAATTAATTAACATGGTAAAACGATTATACTAAAACTCAATTTGTGCATTTAAGCAATAAATACTACTAATTTGTAGCCACATAGCTGTTATCTAGTTGTATGCATTTATCCCCTCACTAAATTAGTAGTTTAGGTTAGTCATTTTTAGCTTTCTCACTTGAAATTTTTCAAACTTGGTAGTATTTAGCTTATAAATAGTGTGGTGACTAACCTTTTGGTCTTATAGTCAATTATTTTCCAAACTGTACTTGTGAAAGATGTCAAGTGTGGTGGCTCAAGGAATCATTCTTAGAGTTGGATGCCTAAAATATTTATTTTGGTTAAAATCTTAGATTTCCTCTCTCAACCATGTCTAGTGGTCCATGACCCAACCCTCATGCTTAGAACCTTATAATGTTACCCATATCACCCTCAAAGAACAAATATCCCATATATAGGTCATGTGTGGTTTTTCGAGAAAGTTCATTGATGGTGCTTAATCCTTAAAAGCTACCTTTTAATATTGATGTGTAAGTTTCATTGTATGAACTTGTTCTAGCCCTTCAAATGGATACTTAGCTCTCCAAAAACCATAATGTTGCCAATATGACTATTGAGAGGCAATGATACCCTTGTGAGGTCATGTGTATTGGTTAAAGGTAGGGTATGTTTATGAGAGAAATTTATCCAAATGGCTTTTTTTTCAAAAAATAAATTTGCTATTTGGACATTTTTACTCTAAATATTCACCTATATTTACATAAAATATGGTTTTTAATATAATGTTTTCCAACATTTACAAATTTTAGTAGTAAATTGTATGGTTCTTATTAAATATTCACTTACCTATCTATATGTACGATTTGTTCAATCAAAAACAATTGTTTAGAATAGTATGCTTAGGTATACTATTTGAATCCTGGAAAAATACCCTAGTTAAAAAGGTAGTTTTTTTCACTTGATGTAAAAAATATTCCTTTAGGGCCTAAGGCTTATGTTTCCTCTATCCAGCATGTTGAGAAAATTTTCACCCATACCTTGTGCTTGAAAATCATAATGGTTCCCATAAACCCACTTAGAGGTCAAATATCTCCTTGGGTGATCAATGGGTCATGTCTTTTGGTTTATGGAATTTTTTTGGGGCTTGGATTATTACAATATTCAATTAGGGATTTGTTGGTGAAAACCCACCAACAAAGCCTCGTCAAAAGGGGTTCTCACTCTGTCCACACCCAACCAGCGTGATCTCCCTAAGCACTGGCCTAGACAGGTTTTACCCTGCCCATCAACATCTACAGAGCGGACAAAGTCTCACTCGGGATGTTCAAGGGAGAGATGTCGGAACTGAGTTTTCGACAATGAGGATGAAGGATATGGGATCCGATGGGGAGACAACATAATTGTTGGATCCAGAAATATGCATACATCATTAACTCATTTCCACAACAAAATATTGCATCATACATTTGTCATAGTATCGCTAGTGCAACAACATTAATTATAAAACATCTCAACTCATAATGCAATGGAAATGTGACAGAGTTTAGAACAAATCGCAGCGACATCAATAACTCATAGCATAAATGGAATAGATCACAATAACATCATAACATATTAGATCGCAACATCATAACAGATCTAGATCACAGCAGCATCATAACATATTAGATCGTAGCAGGAATAAGAGATAAGATTTGTGAAACAACTATCATATCATATTAACTCTCAACAAAGGATAAAAATGGACAAGTATTCTCCACAATAGGAATCTGAATACATCAGGAAAAAACCAAATAGATCGCAGATACAACAGAAAATTCTCCTAACCCATAGACAGATCGCACAAGACCTCAATGATGTCTCTATATGATAAGGTTGTCGATCAATCGATATATATTCAATTGTAAAACTAGTTCTATATATAGGCTTGTACCTTTACATTGAAGGTCCACTTCTAAATAACTTATAACCGCTAATGATCTGTGGTGACAAAAATCAGTCAAATAGTCTATTAAATATTCATAACAGTTATTTTTCTATCCATCACGCTGATATGGCCTTGCACGGTACTGCATGATCTTGCGCAGCTGCCTCGACACTGCGCAACTCACTTACCCAAACCCCTTCCAACAAGACCCCAACACAGTCTTGTGGCTTGTCCCTGAGCCCCATCAGGTTGAAAGGGTATATGTCGATGTCTGCACCTTGAAATCTTCGAACTGTTGCACAATCTCACGAACCTGAAGATGGACTTTGGTGGCAACACTATGACAATTACTCAAAGCATGCTGCATGGGGTGCTCTTCTCTAGCCTTGTCATCAACCATCTTTCAATTCTTCTGCATCGCCTACAACATGGTGACTACTTTAACAACCAACTTTCCACCAATTTCTTGAAATTCATCTAGCTGAGCGCGGTCATTTTGTTGGTGTTCCTGGGCATGAGCAGCTCTCTACTGAAGATCCTTCAATTCCTTGGCCCTGGTGATCTGCACCATTAGCGGCAATGCCCGCAGCGATGTCTTCAGCATCGTCAACTGGCCTTCATCTTCTTGCACCTGTGCTATCAACTGATCAAGCTACTCATCTTGGACAATGCTCTTCCAAAACTTCATTGTCACCTCCATAATTGTCTTGGCCTCTTGCTCCATTGTTTCGAACTGATTCGTGATTTATTCAATGGAAACATTCCTTTCAGCAACCTACTTCAACGGCGTCGTAGGTTGGACCAAGGAATTGAGCATAAATTTGATATTCTAGAGCTTGACAATGGTTTCTCCAAGGTGCTTGGCCTTATAGACCACGGTAAGCTCTGGCGTGCTCTCAAAGATAAAGTGACAAGCCTCATCAATGTCTTGCTCAACCTCACCACATCTTACGCATAATTGTGTTTGTTCAACAATAAGGCGATCGTACACCTTCTTAAGTTCAGTAATTTCCTCAATATCCTTATGTTGTAGCTTGGCCTGCACCACCTTTAATATGTCAATTTCTTGGACCTTCTATTCTTTTAGCTGCACCCAGACCTGATGCAGCTCTTCTGCCTCTTTCTACAGCTTCTTAGCTACACTCTGTGACTGTACATATCCCTTAGCCAGTTCTTTGTGTCAGTCTTCCAATTCCAGTGAGGCAACATGCTGCAACTCCACCAACATTGGAGCAGATAACTTGTTCATATCCAAAGCAATGCTTTGGATCGACTGCAGTAGCTATTTTACTTCTTCATTTCCCACGTCGATCGCAGTCGGGGGAAATTGTACGTTCCTATCCCTGGCCTTAGTGTTAATTGACGGGATGTTCTATATCATAAGTCGCATGGAGGTATGTCTGGAAACAATATCAAAAATGGAATTTGACCTATCTCTTACTATACCGAATTCCTCATGGTTCGACTCTTGGATCGCATGTGTCGCAGCCTCAAAGGATTCAGTGACCGCTTTGATGAGACACTGCAGTTGGTCCTCCAGCCATGACCTAATACCACTGCCTGCATCATATTCTTGGTGCTATTTGGTGTGAGTCTCCTCCTGCATGCACTGTGCGTCGGCCT
Organism: Pseudotsuga menziesii; assembly: GCA_001517045.1. Lineage (NCBI taxonomy): Eukaryota > Viridiplantae > Streptophyta > Pinopsida > Pinales > Pinaceae > Pseudotsuga > Pseudotsuga menziesii. The sequence continues at coordinate 877,631 of LPNX010824811.1, read as the reverse complement.
CAGGGTCCATCGACGACTAATTATCAGAGTCATGAATACTCAGCTCCTTCTGGGAAGGCTCTTTTGGGGCATCAGGTGGTGACTCCTTAGATATTTCCTCCTAAATCACAAGGTTGCACCATTTAGCTAGCCAATCTTGAACAATAGCATCCAACTCTTTAGTCATGAATTTGTAAGCTAGAGGTAGCCACTACCGGTTGGGGTTGCATCATTCCTGAATGTAAATAGAGTGGGTTTCGATGGAGAATCGAATGAGCCACTGATACTTGGCCACTACATAAGGAGATACTTAGAGAACAATGATGGTTGTGACTTGCAGTGCCTCCCAATAGACCAAAAAATTAATGGCACGGTCTTCCTATCAACTGGGCTCTTTAACCCACCATAAGTTCTGATATCGTGCACCTCGGCACACCTTGACCGCATCGACTGTCATTGGTTGGTGGTCTTCAGATTCCATCCAAGCAACTAGTACAATAATAATTAAGAGCCAAATATATGAAACGATCACCCATCTTGAGCAATGAGAGCATCTTCGAGCAGCTGGTTAAGCAAGAACAAAGACCAATTCATCTGTACTCCTTCAGTGCACTTCTGGGCACATGCGACGACGCCTGAGTTACATTGGACCAGTTGATTTCCCCAAACAACCTTACTCACTCGAATCCATGTGTCGATACACATCACTTGTGAGTTTATGCTATTAATTCGATAAGCACGGCCATCACGCTGTAATCCAAAGTGCTCCTTCAGTTGCTTGGAAAGCTTCTTGTAGGTATCCCTCCCTTGGATATACTATGTCTAATCTTCCTCGACCTTCGACATGCCTATCATTCTCACAATTAAGTCTACTATGCACGTATCAATTAAAGAGTCCCACCATGAAAACAAGCCAAAAGTTGCTTAACACATGCATGGGCTTCGTTCAGTCACCCGAAATGAGGCATATTGATGACCCCCAACAATCCAGATTTGTCTAACCCAATCTCCCAAGGTTAAGGAATCCACTAAATTGGGGCACTAGGCACCATTAGGACTAACTCGTAGGGCTCATCCCAGACATATTTAAGTAACACCAAGTCATGGTCTTCGAATTGCAACCTGATCAAGGAAGGGATAATGTCGACTGAGCAGGTCATTCCCTCCAACAGTGGTGGAAATTTTGGTAGATACTTCTGACTTTTCGTCAGCTGCCTCGGCTTTGCTCTTGGACATGTAGGAGTGACATACCCCAAAATATCATGAACAAAGACACCCCTAGGTGCCATATAATCTACAACTCCCAAGATCGATGTCCTGGTCTGTGCAGTTCCTTCTCCTTGAACTCTCACTGATGTGCAGGTGTTCCTCTTCTGTAGTGGCATGGAACTGGGCTTCTGAGCTTGTTGTTTCCACTTAGGGATATACAATGAGCCAATCAGAATGCTCATGAGTTCTCCTTTGACAGTCGTGGGCCGAATAGGGGACTCTTATTCACTGGAATTATCAATGGTTTCAAGGTAGCTTAGCATGCCTCACTCCTCAAACCCTAGAACATACCTAATGACTCTAACCTTCTATGCTACAACTCACTTGAAAGTGCAAAACACACTACAAAATTCATACTCTGCTCACTCAACTGAACAATGCCTTCCTCCCGTGTCCCACGCACTTTTTATAGCCACCTCCATTTCAAACTCATCATTGCCAAATCTATGACCACCATTATGACTAAATCCGATAGTAATGACACCAGATCTGTTGGAAATATTACTCTTCTAATGGTTGGATGAGCCATTAATGCACGCGCTTCAACAAGCGTCGCTAGCTAACTATTTTAACTACCTACATTTATTACTTGATTTGACCAACCCACAGCCCTGTTGTTGTCGCAAGTGGTCGACCGTCCATCACTACAAAATCTAACCTTGTGCAGCCTCTTCCCTTGGGCTCTCCTTGCTTCTCTACAAAAAAATATTTGTTTTTTTTAACAGCACCTCAAGTAGTGCGCAACTCCAGCCCCATCCTATATTGCTTCAAGCGACTCCCATTGATGAGCATCAGCAATACCGTGCCATCTAATTGTTATAACTGAACTGCTCCTCCAAAAGTAATGGAATGAACAAGAGACAGACCTAACTAGTGCATTTGTAACTTACCTGGATTCTTTATGAACTTACTGCCATGTAACAACACCATATCTCCTTCCGCAAACTATTTTTTCTTAATGTGGTGATCCTGCCATGCCTTTTATTGATCCTTCGCAACCTACTCATGGAAGCCAACAATAAAGCGGTCTTCTTCAAGGTGAATCAACTACGTAGCACACTCTTCTAATGCTTCTGCGTCATCCATGCCCGTCATCGTGGTGATACGTAAACTAGGAACAATGTATTCCATAGGTATGACCGCCTCTTTCCTATAGACCATGTTGAATGGTGTCTGTCTTGTTAGCCATTTGCAAGTAGTGAGATAGGTCCATAGCACTATTGTAATTTTTAGGTCCCAGTCATCGCGGTTAGCATTACATACCTTATTCATCATTGTTTCCAAGATTTTGTTGAACACTTCAACGGTCCCATTTTCCTATGGATGGTATGGTGTACTCCTCTTATGTTGCACTTGCAACTCCTTAGTTAGCGCTTTCACCGCTTGATTGATGAAGTGACTCCCCTGGCCACTCATCAAAATCTGAGGACACCCAAATCGTGTCACAATGTTTTCAAAGATGAACCGCGCTGCTATTGCAGCGGTACAATCTACAACTGGTGCAGCTTCCACCCATGTAGTCAAATAGTCGGTTATAGTAATGATGTATTGTGCACCAGTCCTCTTCTTTGGTGGATTAATAGGACACACAAAATCCACGGCCCACTTATCAAAAGGTTGGATAGTTACCTACAACACTAGGGCGACAACAGGAAGTTGGGTAACACTTCCGTGAGAATCGGGTGCGCAAGCAACATAGCGGAAGTTATTCGGCTGAATAACTATATTTATTCGGCCGAATAACATTTTTATTTGGCTGAATAACTATATTTATTTGGCCGAATAATCAATCATTTATTCGGCCAAATAATGTTTAATGGTGAACTGTTTAAATTGACAGAGACATCTAAATTTTCTTTGCGTTTGGTTTTTCGGCCGAGCAACCTTTGTTGTAAATAACGGTTCCATAACAGAAAAGTATTATTTGGCCAAATAATTGCTCGGCCGAACATCTATTCGACCAAATAATCTCTGAGACCTGAAACCTGCATAATTTTCAGGTTTCTCCATTTTCGGAAGGTCAAATGGATGTCTTACACTACAAATTGACTGTCGGACTTGATACCATTTGTTTCATCATTGAATCTACTTTTCGTAGGTATAGTTTTTGTTGTGCATAGGTGATGTCCGATATTTTTAATTTTTTTGTTTCTTAACATGTGTCGAGTTTTATTTCATCTCTTTCAAAATGCGGTGAAATGAAATATATATAACTTTAAAAATACACCACCAAAAAAATTGAAAAAAATATGGTGCCATTAATTGGAGTGTCTACCTCAAAAGGGTATTCATAGATTTTTAAGATTTATAGTCAATTGAGAGAAAAGTGTTACAACCAAAAACATGTTGAAAATTGACAAGGTTTTCCCATTGATCAAATTCAAAAAAATATTATAATTAGTATATAGATATGTTGGTTACAAAATTATAGTCATCCTCTAGTATATTGTGTGTAGATTGTCGTAGCATATTTTGGTTTTGCAAAACACAAGTTTAACAATGATTTTAGGGGCGCAACTAAACATGACTATTTTTTAGTCCTTTCATTTTATAAGGACACACTGTCAAACATTTGCCAAAACGACATATCAAATCTCAATAAAAAAAATTGAAAAAATTATGAATAGAAAGCTAACATAATTCCCTAAAAGTTTTGTCTTTACTTAAAAGTGAAATTCTTGACAAAAATATCCATTTTGTTCACCCAAAATTGAAAAACATGAAAAATCAGATTTTTTTTCTCATAATGCCCCCCAAAATAGACACCCATCTTCATGGATTCACCCACCAGCGACATCTCAACCCGCCACGATGGTTTACTGAAATGCTGGAAAATGTCACAGCTCCTCGCATATTCTGCGGTATCATTATGCAACATAGCCCACCATATCCTGGCGTGCAACACCTTCCGCACAGTAGCCCATCATCCATAGTGGCCTCCCACAATTCCTGCATGTGCTTCTTCTAGAATGGGACCCTGCTCATGCAGTAAAATACACCGTCATAATATTTCATCTGGTCCAAACTTATATAATTGCCCACCAATTAGCTCAAAATCAAAATCCTTTACTACCAACTGCTTCTTTTGGCTAATCGACATGTCCTCTGGGGTGACACCAGTAGCCAAAAACTGAATAATTGGGGCATAGTCATAATCTGTGATGTCATCATGGAACAATTACGTATCTAGAAATCTGTCATCAATATTGGTTGGTTCTTCATTGTTCTCAATGCGAGACAGATGATCTAGACCAGCGTTCAACCGTCCTAGCTTCACAACTATTTCAAATTCAAACTCCTGGAAAAGTAACAACCATCAACAGATATCCCCCCTAAAAATAGGCTTATTGACCAGGTATTGCAAAGCAGAATGATTAGTGAACATATTGAAATGTTCACCTAACAAATAGTGCTTGAAATTTTGTAGGGAATAAACCATCGCCAAGCCTTCCCTTTCTGTCATTGTATAATTTTGTTTAGAAAATGAAAACTTTCTACTGGCATATGCGATTGGTTGATTCAGATCGCCCTCACCTGGTTGCACAAGAACAACCCCCAGCACAATAGAAGAGGCATGGACATGCACATGGAACTCCTTATTCCAATCTGGAAAAACCAGTATGGGCGTAGAGCCCATCTTGGCCTTCAATGTGTCAAAACTTCCTTGTAATTCCTGGTTCCATTCAAATGCAGCATCTTTCTTTATTAGCTTCTCCACAGGGGTAGTAATCGCAACGTATCCTTTGATAAACTTGTGATAGTATCCCGTATGAACCAGCGTTTCCTGAAGCATCTTCACATTCATCGGTGGTGGTAAACTGAGGATTAGCACAATCTTTGTCAGATCAACCAATATACCTTCCTTGCATACTACATGCCCAAGAAGCATGTCAAACAATGCACTAAAAATGTACTTTTTAGACTTTAATGTGATCTGATGCTGTCAACACCTTTCTATCATCAGTTGTAAGTTATTGAGATTGGCCCTAATTAGTCCATAGACAGTCCAATCATCCATATACACCTACAAGAAATTTTCAATAAAGTATTTAAACACATCGACAACTACACAAGAAAATACTACTGGTGCATTCTTCAGCCCAAAAGGCATGACTGTATATTGAAAAAATCACCATTCAGTGACAAACTTGGTCTTATGTTGATCCTCCTTTGCAATCCAGATCTAGTGGTATCCCGAAAAACCATCTGTGAAGGAATAGATCTCCTGGCCACCTACTCCTTCAAGAAATTCATCTGTAAATGGAGTCGAGAATGGATCATGCACACATTCATCATTCAACTTCCTTAGGTCGACGCAAATGCGGATTTCACCGATCTTTTTATCTTGGACCACCATAGGTCTTATCCACTCTGATTCTTCTAAAGGCTTAATGATCCCAGCATCTAGCATCCGGTCTATCTCATCCTTCACACAGTCCTTGTATCGTGGGTTCATTCGTTATGGCCTCTGTCACACAGGTTTTGCATCTGGTTTCAATGGGATTTTCATTTCCCCCAGGTCTCCTAAAATCCCCTTCATCTCTAAAAACCGTGCCGAAAAAAGGTCCTGGAATTCATGTAGTAGGTTCATGATTTTGGTCATGGTCTCCTCGTCCTAATAGTCCCCGACATTGGAAAACTTGGGGTTCTCTTCCGACCCAATGTTGATTTTCCTGATCTTTAATGGTTGACTCATTGAATCCGTCGATATGTCAGGTGCAGCGACATCGTGGCTTCCTTCTGATTCTGGAATATTAACATTCTGCAACTCATCATCATATTCAGGTTCCCCAAACAGGTTGTAGCATGTCATCATGGATTGTATCGAGCAGTGTGCATGTGGATCAACTGATTATGCGATAGGGATGACTTTCAGCACTACACCATGAATTATTTGTAAAGCATTACATACCTCTGGGTTGGCATCCTAGAAACTAAACGTCTATGCAAAGAAAATGGACAACTCCTCCCAAGTGGTGATAGTTCTGTGCAAATCTGCCGTTACATACCAAGATCTTGGCATCTATTCCAGAGTGTGAACAAAATCATGGACCACGACGCCCATAAAGCATGGGTCATGATGCCCATAAAGTCTGACACTCAACCAAATGACTGGTGGGATCATTTCATCCGTTGTATCTCCCATCATGATAGACCTATGAATCATTGAAGCGCACCGTCATTAATCTTTGGAACTATTCCCAGTCATGGATCATCAGTTTGTGTGTCGCCCACCATCGAGCCAGAGTAGCCTTCAGTGCAACATCTAGGGAAAATATCCTTTGTGGTTCAAACACTTTATCTTCAAATTCTCTAAGGAACTCGGGTAACGCTGGAAACCCTTCATAAATTGGCAACTCAACAATCTCATTCGCAACACGTCATAGAGACTGTGTAATCAACTCGCATTTCCTATTCATGCAACCTATTCTGCCAATTTTCCAGAGCATCATCAGAGTCAAAGGACGTAGAACTTGTGCTATGCCATCCAAGTTTTCCATCGACGGTAGGATGGATATAGTCCTCAAAGATGTTATAAGCATGACCCCAACTTCTATTGACTTCATCCTTCATAGGTTCAATATATCGACGTCCCTCCTGAGGGTCCATAGGAGCAATGACCCTAACATCCTAGTTTTAAAACGTCATAGCTCATTTTTTGAAGTTGATAACCGCCATGTTATCATTATCCCATCCAATCCCTAGTAGTGCAAGATAGGAACCACCATCTTCAACTACTTATATCACATCAAGGCAACATGTGTTTTCATACCTTCAATGTTGACAACCAAGTTTGAGATGCAACCAATGGGCTGAACCTTTGCCTAATTGGCCAATTGCAACTGTACCGATGACCATCCCAGTGTCATCTTCCCCATCAGCTGCTAAGTTTGTTTGGTTAGGATGTTTACATCTGATCCCAGATCAAGAATAACTGAGTCAACCTAATAATTTCTGATCTGGATATTCATCCTCATTTCCTTTCCTGTCTTACTCTTTTGCAAAGATTTCACTACATAATTCTTTGCTACCTTATCCAGGTGGTACAATAATGTCTCAAGCTTGACAAGGGCATCAGGTTCTTTTTCCAGTGATAGAAAACTCTCAAAGAACTATTGTAAGGTACCATTCTACTACAATGGTCCTACCTCTACATATGGATCAAAAGCAAATGGCATGTCAATAATTGGTAACTTACCCATATTTCTTTTTATTGCATGTTTTTCCCCAAAGAAGGTGTCTTTCTCTGTCGCAATATAAAAAGCTACTTTTTTCTTTCCAACAAGCCAAACTTGTTGTAGTGGTCCATCTTCTCTAGTTGTCACACTGACATGAGTGACAGCCCCAATGTTGACATCCTTCATCTGCAGTTCGGATTGAATTGTCGCAACCGTCGACCCTTGATTCAGGTTCAATGGAGGGTTCTGATTCAATAGTTGATTCATCGGTTGATTCTGAGTCTATGGTGGGTTCTAAGTCTGAGTCTACGGTGGGATCTGATTCTACATTATCGGTTGGTTCTATATTTGTAATGTAGGCTAATTCTAATTCTGCACGTTCTAGAACTGAGGAATGTTTCCATCCTACCATTTTGCAATCAGATGAGGGAAATTTTCAACATTATGTTCGCTGGCCACATAGTGTGTACACTACGCATGGGGGTACTCCCTCTGATAATACCTGAATACTCCATAGGTATAACACTATATTGATTTGCGACCTCGTCATCCTTCTCGACTGAAGCCTCCTTGTCGTCCTCAAAATCCACCACAGAATCCTCCTCAGACTCCTCCTTGTTGAAACTGAGGTTGGGCCATCTGCTGCTGTAGTGGGTTTGGTTGCTGCTAGACATAGTGCGCATCTTGGACATATTGTGGCTGAAATTGGATTAGCAGTGCCTGATTATACTGCGGTCGTGGTGCATACCAAGGTTATGCTACAAACTGTGGCTGAGGTGCAAACTATGGCTGCACTATAAACTGTTGCTCCAGTTGCATGGGGATAAATTGCATCTGGGGTGGTGGTGTATACTGCACCTGCACTGCTGGTTGTACCACTTGTGGCTACACTTGCATTTTGGGGGGGTCCTCACCTTTCACAAAGTATGAATCATACATCCTTTCATGGAGCAAATCATAAGCTCGACAGTTTTTATCATCATGTCCTACCGACCGACAAAATGTACTGTACATATTTTCTTCCTTGGTAACAATCTTCTGCATGTACTCATAGTTCTCATTTCAATGCCCATAGACTTGACATATGTGACACCATGGTATACCAGCACAACTCAATGGGTTCAGGGCTCTTGACAGCAAATAATTCTGGAACATCGGACATGTGTCCTTGGTATGTCCGTCTGGATGGCAATGGGTGCACTAAACATCATCACGATATTCCTTATTCTTTTTTATATGTTGTGGTTGGAGCATCATATCGGTCAACTCTGCTTGAATCTGGGTCATTTTGATCACGGTTTCTCGTACTGACGATGCCTTCAATTTCATCGCGGTCTCTACAGCCTCGCTCCATGTCGCAATCTTTTGCTACATTAGTGGTTGTCTAATATATGGGACAAGCAAGACGATGAACCACTCCTTTTGCTGAACATCGCTCATCTAAAAACTGACATGAGCCATCATTGTCTTAAACCATTGATCAAAGTCCCAAATCATTTCATTGGGGAACTGTTCCATCTCTTTCAATTTAGTAATGTACTAAGCCTTAGACTTCGGCTTCTTCAATTCTTCAAATAAACCCGTTCATATATCATCCAATTTTTTCACGGTACCTCCCTGAGGAACCCACGTGAATCTCATGAACCATTCCAATGCATGGCCCCTAAGAGTAGTTGTCAGCTGGATTTTGTTGACATCATCATCTATAATCTATTGAGCAGTCCAAATTGCTTCACACAAGAACTAGTATTGCTCTAGGTCGTCAGTGTTGTTTCTATGAAATATTGGTAGCTTCATTTTGTCTCCCTCCATTCTGGGCCTTCTTCCTCATGTTGGTTCTCTATTGCTAGACTGTTGCTAACACCTCAGGCAAGTCGATGCAGAATGCATGTCTCTTCCTTCTAGTAGAGTAGTGCGCAGAGGTGTGGGCACGTTACTACTGGGGTTTGATACTGTCATCCTTGTGGGCGTAACCTGGGCCTGGTCATCCTCATTTTCACAAAAATTTCACTTCATCCCATGTGTTTATTCCTCACGACATCGCACTTCGATCACAGCAGGACCTTCTCCCATCCTCTGTCTCTTCCCTTGAAACCTTGCTTCTCCCCTTGTACAACCACTTGTTTCCTCGATGACCTTCACATTCTCACAGAACTCATGCCCATATACCCCTTACCTTTCCATGCATCTCCATCCTTTTATCATGGTGCCTACATCCTCCGCACACCAGAGTTCCACTACTCTTGGTCCATCTTCATAATACCTTTTTCGCAGACCAGCTACTTAATTGACAGTTGCAATGACAACAAGAATATTCCTCATGGTCCACTTAAGAACTCCCTTTCTGCTTCGCTAAATGAATTTCTGGTGTTGACTGCAAACTCAGTATGGTAGCATTCCAGGATACTATCCAACCATGCTTCAATAGCCCATGATGCCTTATTGTCTATTTCTTGTAATTCCTGGATTAGCTCCAGAGTCTAGGATGTCGGTTCTCCTCCTTGGAAGTTTGTTTTCTTAGAAGTGAACTTCACCAACCACTCATGCAGGAGGACAGGAAATTCATAAAACAACTATTCATGAGGACCGTCGTGGATATATCTATCCAACCAATGGCTCATTGACAGCTTCAGATTTTGATTTCTAGCTTTAGCAAATTCTAACAACTTTAGATCAAACCACCCCTCGATCTCTAGTCAAGTTGGATGCCAAAACATATCCTCCTTTTAATCGCAACTCGGTGTTGGCAACGAAAAAATTTGTTGGCGAAAACCCACCAACAAAGCCTCGTAAACAAGGGTTCTCACTCTGTCGATGCTCAACTAGTGTAATCTCCCTGAGCACCAGCCCAGACAGGTTTTACCCTGCCCAACAAAATCCACAGAGTGTAGGAAGTCACACCGGAGATGTTCAAGGAAGAGGTGTCGAAACAGAGTTTCCGGTAGTGAGGACCGGGGATATGGGATTTGACAGGGAGACAACATAACTATTGGATCCAAAACTATGTAGTCATCATTAACTCATTTCCACAACTACATATTGCATCATACATTTGTCATAGTATCGCTAGTGCAACAACATTAATTATAAAACATCTCAACTCATAATGCAATGGGAATGTGATAGAGTTTAGAATAGATCACAACAACATCAATAACTCATAACAGAAATGGAATAGATCGCAGTAACATCATAACAGATTAGATTACAACATCATAACAAATCTAGATCAGAGCATCATCATAACAGATTAGATCGTAGCAGCAATAAGAGATAATATTTGTGCAACAACTATCATATCATTGTAACTCTGTGCAAAGGATAAAAAAAAGACAAGTCTTCTCCACAACAGGAGGCTGAATACATCAAGAAAAACCTAGATAGATTGCACATACAACAGGAAATTATCCTAACCTATAGACAGATCGCACAAGACCTCAATGATGTCTCTATATGATAAGGTTGTCGATCAATCGATATATCTTCAATTGAAAAAGTAGTTCTATATATAGGCTTGTGCCTTTACAATGACGTTCCACTTCTAACTAATTTATAATCGCTAATGACCTATGGTGAAATTTTTTGGTCAAATAGTCTATTAAATGTTCGAAACAGTTATTTTTTCACCCATCGTGCTGATATGTCCTTTCATGGTACTGTGTGAACTTGCACAGTTGCCATGATGCTGCGCAACTCACTTACCAAAACCCCTGCTGATAGGATTAAAACTTTGGATTTATCCCCTAATCATGTCTACACTCCAACAAATCCTGGAAATAGCATCCCATTTAGCATCCTTTTTTAGTGTAATTTTTTTTGCATTGAGTGGTTAAACTAGATGCTAAATGGGACGCATCATGGAAAAAACTTAATGTGTCTCAAAAAATGTCTTTTTTTGCTTCCTAAATAGCATCCTTTATGATGTCGAAAATAACATCTATTTTTTTGCTTCTAGAATAGCATCCAACTTTGCTTCCTAAATAACGTTGAGGTTTTCTTCCTAAATAACATCCTATTTTGCATCCTAGAAAGTGTCCTCTTTTGCTTCTTATATGACATCCCTGTTAACACCATATTTCCATCCTTAATAACACCATGTTAGCATCCAGTATTGCATCCATTTTTGCTACCACTTTAGCATCCCATTTTGCACCATGTTTTACTTCCAAATATGTGTCAATTTTCACTTCCAAATTTGCACCATTGTTTGCTTCTTTTTTTGCATCATGTTTCGCTACCAAAATGATGCCAAATATTGCTTCTATTGTTGCACCATTTTTTTCTTCCTATGTAGCGCCATGTTTGGCTTCATTATTAGTGCCACATGTTGCATCCTTTTTAATGCCTAGTTTCAGATCTCTCATTTTTTGGTCACTAATTTAGTCATTTTTAATAGTTTTATATACAAATTTTGGTTATTTTGTTTGGCCACTTATCTCTCATTGTTTGATCACTAATCTCTTATTTTTTTCTTACTAATATAGTTGTTTTTAAATGATATTATAATATCATTAGGGCATGGAGGAATCGAACCACCAACCTCCTGCTTCTAAGGCAGGTTCTCTTCCATTGAGCTAGCACCCTTTAAGTGTTTCGTGACTGGAGAAAACACATAGACATACAGTACCACTTCATGAGAGATTGTGTGACAGAAAGGAACCATTCGGTTGGAATACAATCAAACAAATGAACAAGTGGAGAACATTTTCACCAAGGAACTTTGCAGACATAGTTTTGTGAAGTTCAAAGACAAGTTGGGGTTGCTACCGAATCCCTTTTTTGTTGAGAGGGAGTGTTAGAAAGTGGAAACAAGGAAGGTATTCTATCATTTCTTATGTCTGAGGGAATTCTAGAAGACATTAACGAGGAAGACAAATGTATTAATTTGATTTTCCTAAGTTTGGACTTAGGAAAATACATTAATTAATCTAATTTTATTTTGACTTAATGGAGTCACTTTTATAAAGTGAAAAGTGAAATAATTTAAGTGATGGCTAATCTATTCTTGGCCATTGATCTCACCGAAGGATCTCATCCATTGATCCAAAGTGAGGGTTAAGGTTTGTGCTTGGCCATTGAGTTAAAAGAAGATCTGGTGCAGAGAACACATACAAAAATAGATAGGGAAGTCAAACAGAGGAATTTGCATAGAAGACAGAGGAGCACTCACCCAAAGGAATACCCAAGATACTTGGCAGAGCATAGGGTCGTAGAGGATCAAGTAGAGGAAATCGATATGGTGCAGAGGAAGGTCATACATTAGTCATATGGATTTGGTACAACTAACACAAGAACCATATAGATGACATTGGAGTCCATACAGCTATGCAGAGGGGTCGTACTGTTTGTTGGGCTTGTTCAGTGATTTTGCAAAGGTTCTATTTTTCCAGGTTGGGTGTATTGAACCACTGGATTGCATTTGTTCTATATCTTCATAATAAAATTTCATATCTGACTATTGCACTGATGTTCCCATCTTGGGTTTTATCCAAGGGCTTCCATACCCAAAAATACGGTGTCTATATTGATGTGATTATTGTTGAATGTTTCTCAGTATTTATTTTTCCTTGCATTACAAGTAACAGAAACTCATGTGTGGTTATCAGTAAAAATTAAAATATAATTTTTAAACCTAGTTTGAGTTTTAAAGGAAATTTACATTAATATGTGGGACCTACGAGGGAATGCCACTCCCTCAAGCAAGTAGTGGACCTACATAGACTTGATATGTTGTTGATTCAAGTGACAATGGGTAAAGGATAACCCCTAGTCTCTAATACTTAGGAAGGTTTTCGATGATTGGGAATTCATTGCACTAGACTCGATGGGATTTTATAGAGTAATTACATGTTTTAATAACATTATTATGTTGGCTAATTGTTTTGTTGTCTTCTCAAGTCTACGTAAATTCCACAACAAGAGCCTAAATTGCACACTTAACCATTCTCAACCTTTATGGGCCATACTAGTGTAAGTAAGCATTTTGGGATCACTTGTTTACTTTACATTGTTTCAAGGTGGATAACTTCATCACCGACAGGGACCTAAATTTGACTGTGAACAAGATGAAATATAATATGGGGCACCACTACTCGAGAAAGTTGATTAGATCAATATTTTCTTGATAAAATTAAAATGGTAAGTTGGGTAGATGTGGAGCCTATCCAAATATGACCAAAATGGTGCAATAACCGTACTAGTGTTGGCCAAGTTTCTAATACACTTGAGCGCTTCTATGTGCATAAAATATTCTTCAAAGGGTGGAGGGGTATCGTTCATAGGTTAGCAATTATCAATGCTCTGATCATTTTCCTATATTTCTTGAACAATGTTCTAATGGAGAAAAATTTGATGCTTTATTTAATTATAATCCATGTTGGTATGCGTGTTGATGTAGTTGTAACTTTGGAATGTATTCATCCGTATATATTATCTATTCTACCCCGATGTTTATTATGGGATGTGTCTATAATGTAATTGAGTCATTTCATACCCCGATGTTTATTCTGGGAAGTTGCTATAATGTAAACAAGTCATGTCAAGTCATTGTGGGTAATCCTCCTATTGGTCAAGGGTTAAAGTCCCCACAATTGTTGGGCCCTAGGGTTATTCGACTATCCTAGAGATGTCAACCCTAAGTGAATCATTGTAATTCGGGGCAATAGTCCCCACCATTGTGTTAACTATAAAACTCCTTGTTGGTCGAAGGAGTCAAAGTCCCCACAAGTTGTGGGGCACTAGGGTTATTAGACACTCCTAGAGATGTCAGCTCTAGTACATAATTGTTAAGTGAGGCCGACATGTTGGAGCGGGTTTCAAGTGAATGAAAGAATTAAATAGTGAGTGAGCCTCTCTATTTATCACAGACACTCACTCATTGGGGCTCATGAGTGAGAGGAGAAGTTGTTGGGACAAGAGAGAGACTACTACTGTCGAGAGATCATCTTTATGTTTTTGGGTTTTACTTTTGGTGTTGATTCTATCTCTAAGGAATTTGTGGGGTTTTCTCCTTTATGGTTTCCATGAGGTAATTCTTTTTGTCTCTTGTCTTTTTTCTTTTTATTGTTGTGCTTGTTATTCTATCAATTAAAGATCCTAAGATCATAATGCTAGCTTGAATGATAAAAATCTAACATGGTATCAGAGCTAACCTAAGAAGAATACATTGTGTAGCTGAAAAAGCTAGGGATTCTTAATTTTTGGGTCTCTCTCCACAATCCATCAGCAAAATTATGCTAGGCTAACTCTCCATTGAAGGGCGCATCTTTCTGTCGAAGCGGAATTCAATTCTAAGCATTTTCAGCTTTGGTGCGGGAAATTAGGGCTTTCTACAAAAGAGGAATTTTTGAGTGAGCCCAGCATAGGATTTATCTCCTCATAAAAATCGAATTTGAGAGACCTGGATCAATATTTTTGGTTGGGTGAAAATCCGGGAAAGTCAAACCCTAGTTTGACTCCGAGCTAGAAAAACCCTAAATACTAAAATTGCTACGTTTTGGTACATTCGCTATATCCCAATATTGGAAAATTATCAGGTACTAAAAATTGTAGAGGTCGAAGATAAAATCCATATGTACACTGTATCCAAAATTTAGCCTCAGATTCGCTATATTTAGGGAGATATTCTCCCTCCAAGTTAGGGTTCCACCCTCTTCCAGAATTCATCCCTAAACAGAACACCCAGGGAGAAATGATATATATTGGGCTACAAAGGTCCAAATGAAATTTATAAAGATGTTCCATAAATGGAATGGACTTTAATTTATTTTTCATGAATTTCAAACCCAGAATATGAACCAGTGATACGTGGAAGTCCGTACAATTTCACTATTCCGAACAATCCTGAAACAGGTCACCTTGGGAAAATGATCATAAGTCCCAATTTATGAAACCAATTATGATGACACCTGTGGTTTTGGATTAGGGAAATGTGAGGATATATCAATGCGAATTTTTATACATAGAGGATTAATAATTTCAGAGATACCATAGAAACAGTAACAGGAATTTCTGCAGAAGAAATTGGAAAACTAGGGCTTCCTGTTCCGGAACCTTCCCTCCACTGTTTTCAGAAAATGAGTACATTGGACAGATCACCTTGAGGATATATATCTTTATATCCAATAATATATAAAATATTTTAAGTTTTCAAAATTAGGGTTTCTCTGAAAAACCCTAAATCAGCCAGCTCTGGAACCAGGATGGACACCTCAGATTGGTAAGATCTAATCTTTTGCTATTTGCATTTGAGGTTCTCATTTCAAAGTGATCTATCACATCAGGTAGATGATAAGCTTGGTGAAGCTGAAAAGTTCCAAGCATGGAAGTATTTGATCTATCTGAAGAAAATGAATTGGACACCCACATGAGTGGTTAGGTTCTAGTTCCAGAGGGAGATGAGGCTAAAAGCCTTACACCAAAAGAACTTGGTCAAGGACAAGAAGGTCATTACTGATCCAATCATGGATCACCTTGTACCACAAGTGTCTTCCCTAAATACACTGAAGATAGTTGATTACTTGACTAAGCTATTTGAAGGGAAGAACATAAATCGGAATATGACTTTGAGAAGACAATTGAAGAATGTGAAGATCCAGAATGCAGAATCAAAGAACAAATTTGAAGCAGTAAAAGAAGAATTGAAGAATGCAGAAGTGGTGATAGCCACCTTGAATGGCCTCCCAAGATCATGGGATTCATTCATTCAAGGAATGTGTGCCAGAAGGAAGTGTTTACTTTCAGTAGACTCTGGGAAGAAGAATAAGCTTGAATGATAAGAAGAGAAGAGAATATGGGAGCAACTAAAGATCAAGATCTCACCATCGAAAGAAGATCCCTCAAACAATGAGGAATACAAAGGACTCAACTCTTGAAGAACCTCTTATCCACCTTAGCATTTGGATAAGAAACGATGCTATTATGAATCAAGAAGACAATGAATTTGAAGGCTCAAGAAGGAATCTACCCACAAAACAAATAAAGATAAGTATTCAATTGCCATTTCATGATATTGTTTTGTTATGCATTTGTTTATATTCAGTTAATGTATTATGCATGATAGAATGTTTGCATTAATGACAATATACTACTAATATGCATGCGATGGGTAAGTAGCTCATGGTGCTATACAACTCTCCATTGCTACTTATCTAGAATGAAACCTCTTTTCTAACATATTGGATTAGTGCACAATCTCAATGTTGTCCTGGTGAATATGGAAGGCATATAAAAAGGTTTCTGTGAGATATGGATGAAGTAGTTGCATGATCATATATTTATGTATAAGAATTCGCCAGTATGAATATTCCTTATGAAATGTTTCTAACCATACAATTGTATTTGACTTGTAGGAAAGATCGCATACATAATCAAGAAAAGAAGGATGAGACTTGTTCCGAAGAACAAGTGACGACATTTCAAAATGAAGAATAATATGACGAATGCAGCGACATTATTGATGCAGAACCTTCCAGCCATGAAGAAGTAATCGAGAAGAAATGGAAGACCAGTTCAAGAATAATGATGTATAGGATGTAGTATCGATACGTGAAGGGAAGTTCATAGCTCCATCATGCAGTAGATGGAAACATCATGGGATAAAAGACAAGATTCGTAATACGAGGCTTCTCACAAAAAGAAGGCATAGACTACGAAGAGACATTTGTGTCCAGTGGAAGTTGAAACACATACATGATGAGCTTGATGAATATCTTAACCTTTTCTACAAGGTTGAAGATGAAAGTCTGTAGAGGATGACAAGCTCACAGATGGATGCAAAAAGAAATTTCAAAAAAGTTCAAGATAGAGGATCTTTGTTTCCAATGATCCTATATGGATACATAGAATATTAGTAGCAGAGGAAGCTACTTGTCACTCCAATATAGAATGTTTCAGTGCATAGAGTACGAAAGACAGAGGGAGTATGATGCTCTGCTTCAGAGGGAGTGACTGTAGAAGATCCTAAGGTTTGACATGGTATGATAGGATGGATAGATTACTGATGACTCTAGGATTTACTAAGATTAAAGCGGATTCCAACCTTTGCTTCAAGGTTGAAGGCGGAAGACCAATGATGCGCTTATTATGTGTTGATGCACTAT
>LPNX010824811.1:841096-860067 GCA_001517045.1 Pseudotsuga menziesii | reverse complement strand
GGAAGTATGCAGTAGAGATCCTGAAGAGGTTCAGGATGATGGACTGCAAGGCCATGACCACACCTATGGCATCGAACCTAAAGCTATTGAGTGATGCTTCACTAGAGATGGTTGATGCTATGATGTATCGTCAGATGATTGGTTCCTTGATGTACCTAACAAATACGAGACAAGATATTTGCATTGCTATGAACACATTGAGACATGTTCACCTGATGGTTGCAAAGCATGTAGTGAGGTATCTGAAGGGTACAGTTGAGTATGGGCTCAAGTACGAGGCGAGTCAGAATATTAACCTAGAGGGTTATGTGGATTCGTATTGGGTAGGAAGTGCCATTGATAGTAAGAACACTTCAAGGTGCTACTTTAGTATGGGATCAAGTGTGATCTCTTTGTTTAGCAGGAAGCAATCCTATGTGACACTGAGTACAGCTGAAGCAAAGTATGTCGCAGCTTCTTCAGCTAGTTTTGAGGTAGTATGGTTAAGGAAGCTACTATCTAATTTATTTGATCTCCAGATGGATGCTACTTGTATACATTGTGACAACCAGATTTGTGTGAGAATCCAGTGTTCCATGACAAGTCGAAGCATATCGAGATCAAGTATCACTATATCAGGGATACGATGCAGAGGGGAGCAGTGGAGCTCTAGTATGTTGCGACAGATGATTAGATAGCTGATGTGTTGATGAAGCCATTGGCCAGAGTGAAGTTTGAGTACTTCAGGGAGAAGCTTGGTGTTCTATAGATCGAGGTCCCTTCCAAGGGGAAGTGGCAAGTCCGGAATCCATTCTCACGAGTAGGTCAAATGTAAGGGATGAGCCATTCTATCATGGTTAAAGGATTAGGTTCCTTGCATGTCAAATGTGAGTGCTGGCCATTCTAACGAGTAGGTCAGATTTAAGGGAAACTTCCATTCTCTGGGAGAATGGAGGCACCTGGTCAGTTACCAGGAATACTCAGTCTGGGACTGAGAGCCATTTTGACAAGTAGGTTAGATGTAAGGGTTGAGCCATTCTGTCATGGTTAAAGGATCAGGTTCCTTCCATGCCACATGTGAGTGCTGGCCATTTTGATGAGTAGGTCAGATGTAAGGGCAACTTCCATTCTCCAGGACAATGGAGGCACCTGGTCAGTTACCAGGTAGCTCAGTCTTGGACTGGGGGCCATTACAATATGGTTGTAGGATTGGTTCCTACAATATCAGATGTGAGTGCATGCCCTTCTAACAAGTAGGTCAGATGTAAGAGCTAGGCCATTTTCATGAGTAGGTCAAATGTAAGGGCACCTGCCATTCTCTGGGAGAATGGAGGTACCTGGTCAGTTACCAGGTAGCTCAATCTGGGATTGGGGGCCATTCTGATATGGTTGTAGGATTGGCTCCTACAATATCAGATGTGAGTGCATGCCCTTCTAACGAGTAGGTCATATGTAAGTGCTGGGCCATTATGACAAGTAGGTCAGATATAAGGGAAACTGCTATTCTCTGGGAGAATGGAGGCACTTGGTCAATTACCAGGTAGCTTAGTCTGGGACTGGGGGCCATTCTGATATGATTGTAGGATTGGTTCATACAAGATCAGATGTGAGTCCATTCCTTTATGATGAGTAGGTTAGATGTAAGTGCTGAGCCTTTTCACAGATGATAGTAGTTGTGTCCTATCATGCTGGTGAATGTGAGTGCTAGGCCTTTCTGATTTGATTATAGGATTGGTTCCTACATGATCAGATATGAGTGCTAGGTGTGCCTTTCTGATGAGTAGGTCAGATGTAAGTGATGGGTAGGCCATTCTGACGAGTAGGTCAGATATAAGCACCGAAGAAGACCTGCATGGTTTCTAGGCCTACAACCAACATGAAAAAAGGGTTGGCTCTGTAGAACTTCCTGTGACGAGAAGAATCATGAGATAGCACCCGTGGTACTAATCCAGATCAAGTGAGGATCTAGATCTAGTGATGATGATCCAGTAGTGATGATCCAGATCTAGTGATGATCTAGATCCAGTGATGATCTAGATCTAGTGATGATGATCCAAATCGAGTGATGATCTAGATCCAGTGATGATGATCCATATCGAGTGATGATCCAGATCCATTGATGATGATCCAAATCGAGTGATGATCTAGATCCAGTGATGATGATCTAGATCGAGTGATGATCCAAATCCAAATGAATATGACATGAAGATGAATATGACTTGAAGATAGAGATGACTTGAAGTTGAAGATGATGAGGACTCAATGATGATCCAGATGATATAGAGAAGAAGACTTGTGCTGATAATTTGTGTCGAGAGAATACCTTCCTAGTTAAGAGGGAGTGTTGATGTAGTTGTAACTTCAAAATGTATTCATCCGTATATCTTATGTATTGTACCCCGATGTTTATTTCGGGATGTGTCTGTAATGTAATTGAGTCATGTCATATCTCAATGTTTATTCCGGGAAGTTTCTATAATGTAAACAAATCATGTAAAGTCATTGTGGGTAATCCTCCTATTGGTTAAGGGTTAAAGTCCCTGCAATTGTGGGGACCTAGGGTTATTAGAATATCCTAGAGAAGTCGACCCTAGGTGAGTCATTGTAAGTTGGGGAAATAGTCCCCACCATTGTGTTAAGGATAAACCTCCTTGTTGGTCGAAGGAGGCAAAGTCCCCACAAGTTGTGGGGCACTAGGGTTATTAGACACTCCTAGAGATGTCAACTCTAGTAAGTAATTGTTAAGTGAGGCCGACATGTTGGAGTGGGTTTCAAGTGAATGAAAGAATATAAATATAGAGTGAGCCTCTATATTTATCACACACACACTCACTCATTGGGGCGCATGAGTGAGAGGAGAAGTTGCTGGGACAGGAGAGAGACTACTGCTGTCGAGAGATCATCTTTATGTTTTCAAGTTTTACTTTTGGTGCTGATTCTATCTCTGAGGAAGTTGCAGGGTTTTCTCCTTTATGGTTTCCCCGAGGAAAATTCTTTGTGTCTCTTGTCTCTTGTGATTTTATTGCTGTGCTTGTTATTCTCTCAGTTAAAGATCCTAAGATCATAATGCTAGCTTGAATGATAAAAATCTAACAATGCGAAGGAGGATCTACAACAAATTATCAGACGCACTATTTAAGTATAACCCATGTTGGTATGCGAAGGAGGATCTACAACAAATTATCATGTAACATCCCCGGTTCTTACCCCGGTTGCATTAAAATATACATGATGTATATGTTGTAATTAATCATGGTGTGGAGCTAAAGGCAAAATCCCCACCATCGATTTAGTTGTGTTATGATTTGGCAATTGGGATCGTTGCCGATGGTATATCATGCTATATGGCACATGATAGTTTTGCATCATGTAAATATGCACATTAATTAAAATAAACCTACACCCAGCTACAATGGTGTAACATTAAATGAAAAGGGCATGATTTCCTAAGGTTAAGGGGGGGGGGGATTGTCTAACCTATGGGAGCCATTCGGGGAAATCCATGTGTCAACCACCCATATAAAGAACCTTGATGTTAGTTGAGGGCGGTTATTTTGTTAGGTAGTGGTGGGTGGTAGGCCTATCCACACTCACCCTCCTCTAGCGGGATCATTCCATTCACGTGGGGGAAAGAAGAACAAAAGGAAACACTTCCACTCTCCCACTCTCTCTATTTTTGCTCACCTTCACGCACCGTCTGGGAAAAACTCGGGGGGAGGGGGGGGGGAAGAGAAAAACCTCCTGTGTGAGCAATGAATAGCAAAAAATGATCCATCTCACACAGGGACACTGGATGCTTTGCCTCATGCACCGATTGGGGGTCTGGGTATGTTCTTCCTTCGGTGTGTGAAGAGAATCGATTTCCCTTTTTCCAATATTGGACTATGTAATGTCCCAAGGATTTTCATCGTTGAAGCATGGTTGTTGTCTTCCCTAATTGGTGGCTGCTGTGAGTACCTATGTGGTGTTGGTTGTGTTTTCTTGCATGCTTCGGAGCTGTTGTAGGTTGCTGTGAAATCGTTTTGGCCACGATAGGGCCAAGAATGATTCATGGATTTGTCTTCCCTTGTCCAAGCTGTGAAGTGCTTGTTTTGTTGCATGCATGCAGTGGTTGGTCTTCAGATTGTTTGGAGTGGGATTGAAGGCTGGGTATGCTTGAGAAACCTAGGTTTAGGAGCCACACAGAGGGAGTTAGATGGCTAGGTTTCTTCTCCACAACCCTGGAAGAGCACTGGCAAGGGAAGTCAGGTACTGAGGGTCCGTGAAACAGAGAAGGGACTGATTCCTGGGGTCGGGTGTGTGTGGGTGTCTTAGAGTTCAGGCTATCTCTGGTGTAGGTGTCCTTAGCTCTTCCATGAGCTCGCCAGCTTAGCATTTAACTCTCCCATCTCATTGATAGCCTGATAAGCCCTACTATGTGGGCTTGGTTGATTTGTGTACCTTGGCTATGTGTAAGCCTTCTTAGTCCCTTATTCCTTGGGGAATAATGCCCAGCTCGGGCATGGAAGTGTTGCTGAGAGATTGATGAGCACGCAGGCCTATGGTTGGGTGGAACGTTGCAGCAATGTAGCTGGTTGCGGGACAAGTTCTTTATGAGATAAGTATCCTTGTTTATTTCATCTCTGCAATTATATTTGATGGCTAATGAATTATGATGAACATGTTGAATTCCTAAATGTATGTTTTCTTCCACTGTGTATGTGAATGATGATGCATCTTAGCATGTTTTATGTTTTAAGATTTTTAATTTCAGCATTTTATGTATGTTCATGTTCATGGGGCTAGTTTCTCGGATGTTTGATGGTTTGGTAGCATCCTCTTCGCCAGTTGGAGGGTCGGGGATGTTATAGTATGGTATCAGAGCTCATGGTTGCAGCATGATCCTGAATGGGCTACGTAGATGCAGTGACATAGTTATCATTGTAGTATTGGGCCTCAGAAGGCCATGAAAGATCAGCCAATAGAGGTAGGTTTCCTTCTTCCTAGCAAAGATCACATATTTATGACAGAAAACTTTCGCAAAAATTTTCTAAGTGCCAGAATTGTTGGCTCATTGAAAAACTTAGTGAGAAGTTCTTCCAATGCAGTGGATTACTTAGTTGGAAGATCCTCTGACGCACCAAAATGCATAGTCTGAAGACCACCCGATGCGGAGAAAAGACAAAGGAAGGAAAATTTTCTAAGTATGATCATCGGTGATCGACAGATGTTAGTGATTTCATCGCCGATGATTAGACGATGGGAGCGCCGAAATGATGGCGAAGATCCTATGAAGGCTTCCGAAATTCCGGCTTGCTTAGTCGAGACCATCGGCGAAATTTAGATGATGAACCAGCCGATGCGAGCGACGAAAAAAAGGCTAAAGAAGAAATTTCGAAAAAAAATTCGAAGTATGGGAATCATCAGTCATTGGTGAAACTTAATGAATGCGGGAGCCAGAGTTTTGGCAGGGATCAGCCGAAGACCGCCAAAACACCAGCTCAATATAGTTCAGGAAACATTCGATATTGACCTTCAGCATTGAAAAAAATCTAGTCGTTCGGACCGCCGATGCCATCGGTGGAAGTTGGTTGTATTGCTCACCGATGAACTACATCGGAAGAGATTAGATGATGATGTGTCTACTGTTGTGGCTTCTTAGAAGACTAACCACCCAATGTTAGCACACCTGAGTGCTGATACTGTAGAAACTACAGTGGTTGAGACCATCGATGCAGTGGACAAGGAAAGAAAATGTTCCAGGAAGGAAATTTTCTGAAAAATTTGTCTAAGTACCAGAGATGTCGAAAAAACTTAGTTGTTTGTCTTGCCGATGTGGTGGCAAACATCGACAGAGTTTAGAGGATCAAACTGTTGATGGATGTGATCGAAAAAGATTAGAAGAGGCCTACCCTCACCATTGCAGCTATTTAGTGGCCTACCCTCCTAATGGACAGTTGTTCCAAACGCCAATCCGAGAATTATAGTTGAAGAGGCTCCTGATCGGAAAAGATTAACGGTTGGTGAATGGCCATTATGGAAGCCTAGAGAACTAGCCATCCGATGAGTAGAGGATCCGATCACTGATGTAGATCGAAAGCTTAGAACACTACAAGTCTAACATGCCGGAAGGGAACAGGTGAACAAACCGCCGATGAACCACGGAGAAAGTTAGTGGATCTGGTCGTCGAAACAACAGAAAGATGGTGGAAAAGAGACCTAATGAATAGTCTTTAGCATCGCCGATGCCATCTGGAAAGCTTACATCAGAGAGATATAGTCGAGGGAACCGCCGATAAAGTGGAAACCTAAAGCTGATGGGGCCCCCGATGAGTGGCGGAGAATTTAGTCGTCTGGGTCGCCAAAGTGTCAAAAGACTAGTCCACTAAGGGTCCAAAACGTCGGAAAATTTATTGGGATGAGACCCGATTTTGACCAAAGAAAAATTGGGGTTTTGCAGTGAATTCTCATTGGATTTTTCAGTAGGAAGAAAACCCTAGGTGGCTAAAGTTCACGTTTCAGACCAAAATTCTGTGGTGTGTTTTTCCATCATTTTTGAAATGGTGTGGTTTTCACACCCGAGGTCAAAATGAAGCATGTGGATAGGCGTTGGAAATCTTATCCATGAGGGAACAAGGGAGAGTCACCAGAATTTGAATGTGGAGAAGAAAAGTGCTAGTGATTGCTTGGAAAAGAAAAGTGTTGCTGTCAATATGGACAAATCTGGGAATTGCATGTCTAGAGGTAGCAAGACCATGAAGTCAAACCAGTTGTTATGTAGAAGAGGAGTTCCATGCAAGGATGAGGGACTTGAAAAGGGGAATTTTATTAAACCCTGTCTTGCTAATTATGATTACAAGTTTTATACATGAAATGTATGAGGATATGCCTTGCATGCATAGGATATTACATGTTGGTAAGAATAGTTAGAATTATACATTCATAATGAGCCACTAATGATAATTATTGCATTGGTGCTGGCATTAGTGGAAAAACCAATGACAACATGGACATGCCTAAATATGTTGATGATGCTAATGAATGTGACTAGCAACCCTATGGAGAAAGGGATAAGGAAACAAGTCAAGAATCAAAATTTGGTGAGCAAATTCTGCAATCTCCTGCAAAGGACCAACGAAAATAGTAATGTCAAGGGTGTAAGTAGGACCCATGAAGGTAAGAGTTTAATTATGAAAATTGCATGGAGTGGTAAAAGCAAGAGATCTCATACCATGTGGGTATTTGAATTTTATACTGCATTCATAGAGAAAGGTGTCATGCCTATATTATGGTGTTATGAGCTCAGTAGCCCAAATAAAGCAAGCACTGATTATCTTGATTATAGTCATGCATCCTATATGAAGTAGTCATGGTTAGGCCATGCATGGTATGTTTGAATGCATAGTATTCCTGAGTCAATGCAAGGTAGCCTTGAGTGGGTATGCATTAAAATATTTTATAAATCTTGTAGTTATGCATTGAATGGATGCATATGAAAAGTATGAGTAAATGTTGCAAATATGCATACATAAGTATGGGTGAAAATGTTGTGATGCAATGCATGAATGCATAGAGATAGTGCATGAGTTATTATGAATAACTAATGGCTGAAATGATGAATTGATGACAATTCTGGAACCATTTCAAGAGCTATTATCAATGCAGGATAGTAAGTGCATGAAGAGGGTAGTCACGATCAATTGGCTGCCAAAAATTCTCTATGGAAGGGCAAGGTGGTACAAATGATACGCTTGTGAAGTAAGGAGTATCTAAACATTTCATTTAAATTGCATAAATGATGTGACTGTACCCTGTAATTTAAAGTATGAAAATGATTGCGTGAAGTAAATGGGTTTTGGTAATAGTTGTATGCTAACAGCTAGAAGTATTTGAATTTTATAATTCTGAAAATGCTTCAGTGATTGTTGCAGCAATGGAAAAAGTTATATGCATCAAGACTTACCAAGTGTTTGGTTGATTGAAGTTCAGGTTTTAGGTAGATTGCTTGGGGCATGGAAATGTGAGTACGACCATGACAAAGGATGGAATCTACCATGTGAAAGAGCCAAACCTCATGAGAAGAGTCTCATGGATGTGAAACTAGTTTGTATGTGTAATGAGTTGTCAAATTCAAATTTGTGAATTTCGGATTTGAGAAATTGCTGAAAACTACTAATCACTATTGGCTTGCATAGAATTGTGTCAAGAGGACGCATGGTAAGTGGGTTTTCATGTTATGCTAGTAAGCATAAAATTATAATGGGCATAGTGGTGCTGCTTACAAGAGACCCACAATTGAGGATCACCTCATTGCCAAGCAAATCAATTTCTGTAGTAAATAGAGTTGCAAATTCTCATTGAATTTAATTACTAATGGAATTTATTGGTTATGGAACAATCAAATTTGGATTGTATTATCAGGTAATGATTGACTGTTTGGCTATTTGATGAATGTGCCAGGGGTACACACACAGGAAGATCATGTATCATGGCCTGCAGGAGCCAAACTTCATGGGAAGGTTTTCCCTTATCTTGGAAATGGGTTTCAGGTGAAACTCCATTGGACATTTTGGGAATGTCTCATTTGTACTACATGTTTGGTAAGCAACATGAGTGAGATGGTATAGATTATGTCGGTAAGACATGTGTGGATATGAAATGTGAAAAGGAGTTGGGATGGAAAACCAAGGGACTTTCAACTCAGAGAAGGGAGCCCGCATCCCTCCTTAACGAAGGAATACTTCCTTGGCAAATGGATAAGTGTTCTTTGACCCTAGCTAAGAATATGCATGTCAAATTGTTAAATTCAATATGCAGAGCATGTTTTGATTTTATTTCCATTATGGTAGATTGCTTGAGTATGAATAGGGCCTACATGGTTCACATCGGAAAGGGGTGCACACTTTCCCGATGTTGAATCATGAAAGGGTTTTCAATATTGATTACACCCTAGGGGGTGGGCGCACTCCTGGTGTCTCAATACTTGATAGTGAGTGATGTGAAATATGATTTCAATTTTAGAGCAATAACCATGATGAGTTTCTTATATTGCTTGTGTTATCAAGATAAACAGATGTAGTCTGGTGTTGCACACTAAATGGACTATGGCTTGGGCAAATCCTACCTCCTACTGAAGAGCACAGAGAAGGAGACATTCCTGAGGGACTGAAGAGTAGAGAAGGAGGTGGTTTCTTGTGTTGTAAGGGGTAGTGGAATTAGATCTCATTGCTGGAAATGAAACCTGGAAATGGTAATGATAAAGTTTCCTTCCCAGTCGGCATAAAGATGTACTGGAAAAAGACGTTGGGCTAGTATATGCCCAGGGATCCATAGTAGATCCTGAACCTAGAAATGGTCATTTATTGTTGATATAAGTGCATGTGTTATTGTTGATGTCTTGATAAACCCAACTGCATTAGCTTGGTTGATTGGTTGTTGATATAAGTGCATTGTTGATATAAGTGCAAGTGAATTGTTGATTGTCTGATAAACCCAAATGAAGGTTGGATTGACTGTGTAATTATTTGATGTTGTGGAAATGTTATAGTATTGGCTTGACTACCTGTTGTCTGATAAACCCAACTGTTAGCTAGCTTGGCTGAGTAGCCTGATAAACCCAACAATGTATTGGCTTGATTGGTAGCAGCTTGATAAACCCAATTGTATATTGTCTTGGTTGGATGGTCTGATAAACCTAACTGTAGGTTGGCTTGACTATGCCTGATATATATATATATAGATAAGGATGTTGTGAAGTAGCCTGCGTGCTGGCCTAATATACAAGTCCATAGGCGATCTCAACGCTTGCAAAGAAAAGCAGGATCCTATGGACCAAAGAGGAAATGCACAATACAGATAAGTATTGAATTATTTTGCAATTTCTTGCTTATGAATATACATGTGTATACAATTTGGTTATGATGATTTAAGATCTTGTTTAAGAGATAAAAACTGATGAGAATAAACTAAACATGTGAATTTATTCAATGTTTGAATATAGGTATCGCTGGAAGTGAGGACTATGAAAGCATCCTAGGGGTGCATGTGGACATATGACTGTCTTGAAGAGCTCAGAATGAGCAATAATGAAAAAGGTGCTAGTGAGACTATGAAGTTCCTAGCAGCCGAGACAAACCATGTGGGGAGGCTCCATGGTTGAGAGGTCTGAAATAGACCAGAGACACCAAGTGTCATGACCAAGAGGGATTGGTCCAGCATTCACGGTGAAGTGAAAGAGGCTGAGAGCATGAAAAGCCACAGTGGTGGTGTGGGTTCCAAGATGGAACAAGACAAAGAGGGGAAAAACTCTTGTTGCTCTCTCTTTCCTTTTTTATTATACTTATGCATTGTGGAAACAAAATATTGTTGAATGCATGTATGGCTGAAAATAGAATGTGTCTATTTTCTTAAAATAATTATGAATGCTGGAATATTTAATTCCCTACCCAAGAATGGACATGAATGAGCTCATGTGCCTATTGGGAAGGCATGAAAAATATGAAAGTCTCCTTTAAAAGACTTGTACTATCATGCCAATTGGGTAATTAATTGACTGATTTAATGCCTATATTATGCTTGGTCTAACAAAATTTCAATGGTGCATTTCACAGGTGAGAAAAGTGAAATCCAATGATGCACATTGATCATGGAATCCAACCAAAAGTTGTTGGATTTGGCTAGAAGTCTCCTTCAAACAATTTCCAAGATCCAAGAAAATCTTGGAGGGATACTCAAGATGCAGGAAAAGCTCCTAGACTTGGGGATGAGCAGAAAGCTAAGAACCAACAAGAGAAGCTCGTGGAAGCCGAGAGGCTTGGTCCTGAAAGTTCAAGTAAATAATTGAACGTGGGACAGATCTACAAAATTTTGAAATTTTGATGTGCAAATGGTATATGCATTCCTATGTATTGCAACACCGAGGACGGTGTTATTCCAAGGAGGAGGGGATTGTAATATCCTTGGTTCTGACCCTGGTTGCATTAAAATATACATGATGTATATGTTGTAATTAATCGTGGTGTGGAGCTAAAGGCAAAATCCCCACCATCGATTTGGTTGTGTTATGATTCGGCAATTGGGATCGTTGCCAATGGTATATCATGTTATCCGGCACATGATAGTTTTGCATCATGTAAATATGCACATTAATTAAACTAAACCTACAGCTAGCTATGATGGTGCAATGTTAAATGAAAAGGGCATGATTTCCTAAGGTTAAGGGGGGGGATTGACTAACCCATGGGAGCCATTAGGGGAAAGCCATGTGTCAACAACCCATCTAAAGAACCCTGATGTTGGTTGAGGGAAGTTATTTTGCTGGGTAGTGGTGGGTGGTAGGTCTGTCCACACGCACCCTCCTCCAGTGGGATCGTTCCATTCACGTGGAGGAAAGGAAAACAATAGGAAACGCTTCCACTCTCCCACTCTCTCCAGTTTTTCTCACCTTCACGTACCGTCTGGGAAAAACTCGGGGGGGATTTTTTTTGGCTATTCATTCCTCATGCAAGGGGTTTTTCTCTTCACTGTCCAGCTCACGCAGGGACACTGGCTTCTTTGCCTCATGCACCAATTAGGGGTCTGGGTACATTCTTCCTCTGCCGTGCAAAGAGAATCAATTTCCCTTTTTCCAATATCGAACTATGTAATGTCCCGGGGATTTTCATCGTTGAACCATGGATGTTTCCTTCCCTGATCGGTGGCTGTTGTGAGTACCTATGTGGTGTTGGTTGTGTTTTCCTGCATGCTTCAGAGCTGTTGTAGGTTTCTATGGTGTTGGAGTAGGGTCCCGCAGCTACAGGAGAAGCTACTATTTTTGGCGGATAGACAGTTTTGGCGAAGATATAAGAGATAAGGTAAAGATGCGATGCCGTAGAATGTTTCTAGCTGCATATCAGAGCCAGAAACTGTGACTATCGGGACAGAGAAGTCAAAGAAGCTGACAGCACCTAAGTGGCCGAGAGGAGAGAGCTCACCCACTGTACTAAAGGCAGTGGCCAAGAAGAGAGAGCTCACACACTACATTCAAGGTAGCGGCAGAAGACTGGAGGGATTAGCTACCCTCATAAAGGAAAAAGGGCAACGAGGCCAAGGTATTGAAGACGAAGGACAAAAAGGGAAGCGGTGCCCAGTACCCATGGTCAGCGCCAGGAAGCATGGAAGACTGCAAAGAGCTGTGGTGTGACGGAAAGCAATAGTTCGAGTACAGATAGACCAACTGTCACTAGTTAGGTTTTTTGGGTTACTGTTGGGACAGGCCCACAGTGTTGTAATGGCGAGACCTTCAGGCCGCCTATAAAGGGATGTATTTTGTATTGTAAAAGGTTAGCTAGTCGGATAACCTGTAGCTATTCAGATAGCTAGTTAGTATGTTAGCTCACAGTATTTTGTATTGTAATAAAGTCGAGCTCTGGTTCTACATTCAGTCTGTAGTATCTTACTGTAACCAACAGCTGGCTCATAGAAGCATGTATGTAACAATCCACAGGGATTGACAGAGAGAGAGAGAGAGAGAATATTGTAAGAAGGCAATATAGAGAAAGGGAAGAGATCTAGGAGAGAAGGGCTCCCGGCAGTGAGTGCGGAGTTACCCAGAATATCTCTAGCTACACAACAGGTTGCAGCAGAACTGTGTACTCTCTCAAGATATAATAAACACAGTTCTGTGGACGTAGCTTCTACCCTGGAAGTGAACCACGTAAAACCAGTGTGTTATGTGATTATTTCATGTGATTGTGCTTTACTTAGTTGATATCTGTTATTTGTTACATGAATGCTGTATATCAGTTAGTAAATGTCTGTATGCCCTCATTCAGTTACAGCATTATTGAAGGTTAAAGGTGGATTTACATGTATCAAGCGTCTGCAATGAGTTTATCAGTGCTTGTTTCACACAGTAATAAGTCATTCTGTTAAAGTGTTTCCAGTATACTTATTTGAATAGTAAGTATAGTTGAGGTAGAGTGTGTTGAACTGTGGAAGTTCACGTCAGAGTGTTTAAGATCTTGTTGAAAGTTAGCCAAGTCATTCCACCTAATGCGATAGCCTTTGGACTGTGAGGGTCGCAGTGGGTCGTACTGTAGTAGATATTGCGTTGACAGTAGGTGATATCGCACTGTCAGAGGATATGCGGTGTGAGACAACGCAGATCGCGGGTTAAGAGGAAGAGAGAGTTTCGCATCGCCAGAGTCGCTACGATGCGATAGGAGTCCTTCCCCTGTCAGAACCCATGAGGAAGAGAGACTGCGCGCCGCGGAGAGAGACCTCACTGGCTAAGAAGATCTGCGAGACCCCAAGATGCTACAAAACCTAGTCGAAGACACTTGAGTCATTGGCCAACCCATTAGAATCACTTCGGGTGAGACTTCAGGCCGCTCCACGATCTATCGCCGAAAGGGCCAGTGAGCTAGGGGTGTTTTTGGTACATTACCGTAAACCCAGGTCTGCCCATAGAACCAACATATGGAATCATTTTGGCCATGATAGGGCCCAGAACAATTCATGGATTTGTATCCCCCTTTCCAAGCTATGAAGTGCATATTTTGCTGCATGCATGCAGTGGTTGGTCTTCGGACTGTTTGGAGTGGGATTGAAGGCTGGGTATGCTTGAGAAACCTGGGTTTGGGAGCCACACAAAGGGATTTAGATGGCTGGCTTTCTTCTCCACAACCCCGAAAGAGCACTAGCAATGGAAGTCAGGGCCTGAGGGACTGTGAAGCAGAGAAGGGATTGATTCCTGGTGTCGGGTGTGTGTGGTTGTCTTAGAGGTCAGGTTAGCTCTAGTGTAGGTGTCCTTAGCTCTTCCATGAGCTCACCAGCTTAGCATTTATCTCTCCTAGCTCCTTGATATCCTGATAAACCCTATTGTGTTGGCTTGGTTAATTTATGTACCTTGGCTATGTGTAATCCTGCTTAGTCCCTTATTCCTTGGGGAATCATGCCCAGCTAGGGGGTGATAGTGTTGCTGAGATATTGATGAGCACACTGACCTATGGTTGGGTGGAATGTTGCAGCGATGTAGCTGGTTGCGGGACAAGTTCTTTATGAGATAAGTATCCTTCTTTATTTCATCTCTGCAATTATATTTGATGGCTAATGAACTATGATGAACATGTAGAATGCCTGAATGTATGCTTGCTTCCACTGTGTATGTGAATGACGACGCATCTTAGCATGTGTTATGTTTTGATCTTTTTAATTTCAGCATTTTATGTATGTTCATGTTCATGGGGCTAGTTGCCCGAATGTTTGATGGTTTGGTAGCATCCTCTTCGTCAGTCGAAGGGTTGGGGATGTTACATATCAAGTCAAATTGGAACCATGTTGAGTCTTTGACTAATAATGCATGTCCACATTTTTCCTACTCATTAAGATTTCTCAAAAAGAAGGTTTATTTGTGGGCTCGAGAGCAACATAGGAAGAGGGATGGTTTACTTAAGTAAGTAGAGCATTTATATTATATATTAATATTTTAGTATATACATAAGTTACACTTTAATAATTTATTATTAATAATTTTAGCTTTATTTTATATCAAAATTATAATAATTTATATAGATATAATTATTGAACTTACTACCCTTTTTTTCTTGAATTTTATTATCACTGAATCCAAACATAAACCAAGTGACCTGACAAAAAAAGGATTTGGCAAAAAGGGCCACAATTGATTTGCAGTATGAATCACTAAAAGGAGGATTAAGGAAAGGACAATACAGATGATCACTAAGACTAACAACTAACTTCAGCAATTGTGGTGAACAATGTAAAAGTTTCTATATGCACATGGCCAGTAAAGCAAGAAATAAAAATGAGAATTATTATTGCAATCATAAGCACTGCAAAATTAAGGCTAAGAAGGTATATCTTTAAAAGAGATACATGTTACCATGGCCTCCAATTTAAAGATTCTTAAGAAACATCACAAACAAAATAAGTAAAACAAATAACTTTTGTCATTGGAGGCTGAGTAATCCCTGCCTCGTCCTCATCCCTCCCTTCCGCATAAGCTGCAGTGGCCCACAAATACACATCATTAAAGAACATTAAGGAACATTTGGATATAAAACATTACGCTTCTACTTAACGTCCACTTTTTTATGCAAATGCTTCAAAAAAATATTTATAATCATGTCTATTATCCCAACACCTGTCCCAATCATATGTACTTACCTATATTGACATCAATACCAAGTGGTCTTTGATTCATCCAAGCAAATGGTTGTTGCTACAGTGATATAAGAAAACACATGAACAACATCAAATAAATCTTTTCATAAAAGTGATACATAAATCAAGCTTTGCATAAAATTCATACATACAATGACATGTAAAGAATCAATATATGGAATTGTCAAGGCGATTAATCAATCTATATAAATAAAACTATAAATTTCACATTCCAACCATAAGAATTCTTGCAATAACTAGATACCTGGAAAAGGAAATCATGTAGCCTCTCTTCACACATGTATAAATTGGTGCATGAAGAAACATAACCCATGTTGGATGGCATATTCTTCTTTTTGTTGAACAATGATGAAAAATAGTCCTTACAAGGAAATAAACAGTGGATAGCAATCCTTTATCTAATACATACAAACACTTACCATATAGATGGTGGGCCTTCCCATTTTTATATCCCCTCCTAACCCTGGGTCAAGCATACTAGCAAATTCACTTGGATCTTGAGGCATGTACTGGTACATAACTGGCTATGGAATTCCTGGAAACAGAGTCTGGATTGGAGTCAGCAAAGGTGTCTGTCAATGGCAAGAAATGAGTTAACAAAGAATTTATATGCACAATTACAGCTCAACTAGACTATCAAATTTAATATAGTATACTTAGCTTATTTTGCCAATAGGCCTTTTAAACAGCTTTTGCTCATTTGTGCATGTAAATTTCTGAAAACATTGTAAAAAAAACAATTGCAATAATATCATATTCTATACTAGTAGAACATGAACCAACTATGGAAATAAGCACATAAAACCGATCTGCACATATAAAAACTTACAAGTGGAAAAAGCATCTCTGCCATACGAGTTTCATATTCCTCTGTTGGCTCATATGGAACGTTGAGATCATGCACTGGTGTAAAAACATTTTCTCCTCTAGGAGGAGCATTAGCTGCTCTTTATATTGTACCTTGTACTGCTCCAATTTGCATAATTTTTAATTCCCATAGCTAGCAAAATGCAGATAATAAAAATATCAGGTAATGTGCAATTCATCAACAAATCAGTTTGTTTTTGCAAGCTATTTTTTGTACATTCATATGTACGAGACAACTCTTTTTCCAACAACCCCTAATAAATTCTTAAACAATTCCCCATTATCAAGTTACAAATGTTTGGTCATTGACATGCTACACACAGTCCACACCATTCAAATAAACTATAAAATCAAGTTTAATGTAGAGATGTTATATGCCATATCTACAATTGAAAAGCACATAAAACTATGTAGTGTTTCTTTTTATCAATTTGGAATTATGCCTTTCTAGGTTGCATTTCCATATTAGATATATTCCTCTTCAAATTTTGCATGTCATGGTTAAATAAAGAACACACATTAACCATAATGAAAGTAAAATATCAAGGCCTATGGAACAAAGATGGATATTTAGGGTTGCACACAGTATGCCCATTAAACCGATATTTCTCTCACATACTGATCTATTGAAGTGTGGTTCTTTGCTTTTGGCCACATCTCTTAGCTACCTCACTGGCCAGAAACTTTCCTAAAAGGGATACACAATTTGCAAATTGTAACTAATGTAGGGAGCAAATGATTCTATTTTGAATTCCAATTTACTATGTAATTTCCACTCGGATCATGAATGACGCTGCTTTAATTGTTTACATGTATGATTAATTTACTGTAAGTATTTTTCATATGATGTCCTGCGAAATCTGGAGTTTCTCTCCACTTGTCCTCAAGATGCATCCCTAGAAGCATGTGTCCCTATGTACCCAAAACTTGGAATATTGTATAATGCTTGAGCCTTGTGGTACCAACGGATATAGAGTAGTTTATACTTACATTTTAGTACAAGGTAAAGAATTGAGAACAGCTTGTAAACCATTATTCTCCATTGGTCAAGTTACACTGAACTATTGACAGGAGTCCGTATAAAATTGTGGGGCACTCGGGCGTGACCAATTTTGACCATGTATCAAATAAAATTCAATAAAGGGATCTTCCAAGTGAAGAAATCGAATAAGGAAGATTAAAGAAAAAAATTAAAATGTACATAGAGATATGTGCAATACAAAAATATACAGTAAAATACATAGTTCATGTTATTGTCTCTTTAAGGGAATATCTAAGGACTGAAATCAATGTAGTTCAGTAAACACTTTAAATAATCTATAAGTTAATGACAACACTCTTCGAGTAGGATAAGCATCAACCAATGAGGAGAAATAATTTAAATGTTGAATAATTTCTTATGGGAATATAGGGAAAAAGTTAAAAATGAAAAGTCTTGTTTAGTACCTTCCCTAGAATTCAATTAATATTTTCATCAGAGGGGCTAAGCAATTTAGAAGTATTGCATGATTAACCATTGCATCAAAAGTAACAAGATGCATTTATAGCCTGGTAGGGAAAGATGTGTAATGTGTGTCACATTCATAAAATAAAATGGAAAAATATTGGTTTATGTTGTCAAACTTTATAAAGAAAGAAGGAAAGAATGAAACCATGAACAGTAATAATAATAATATAAACTACCTGGCATATATCCATCTTAGTGGCAAATATTTTTAGGAAACAAGAGATTTGTACCTTGACTTTTTGTATCCCTTTCAAAGGTTAATAGACCCAGGTTTAAAATGGATATATCCTAGTTGGTCTCTTGAAATTCTAAAGAGATAAATTCCTACTTAAACATTTAAGGTTTCCACTAATGAGGGCAAGGATAAAAAAACATTGACACACAAATGTTTTGGAAATGATTGTAAGGTAAGATTGTAGCCAATAAAGTTAAAAGTGCAATTATTTCCAATCTATATGTCAGCTTAACAGTGGCAGCTCTAAGAGGAGTACTAGATAACTTCAAAAGAATCCAACAAAACTATCTAAGAATGATCAAGATTATAAATGGTTCAACAATGATGATAAGGTAAGATTATGGATAAAGAAATCCAAAATATTGCTTCCATCTTGAATCAGATTTCCTTTTATGATTATCATGTTTATAGGGAACGGAATGTATTGGAAGATGGATTATTTGATGCTAGTCTACTGCTAGATGATGGCCATTTGGCATATTTGGGGATCTAAGGATGAACAGTCCTTGGAATATGATCGTTGTCCTTTTTTCTGAATTTTCTGTGGTAATTGGATCCACAAGGACTGTTTTATGATCTTCAGATGTTGTCAAATATTTTTTGTATAATGTAATAGAAGCGAAACTCACTTGTGTGTGCACTAGACA
The DNA here is from genome assembly GCA_001517045.1 of Pseudotsuga menziesii. Classification (NCBI taxonomy): domain Eukaryota; kingdom Viridiplantae; phylum Streptophyta; class Pinopsida; order Pinales; family Pinaceae; genus Pseudotsuga; species Pseudotsuga menziesii. Next base: position 841,667 of record LPNX010824811.1, on the reverse strand, counting down.
TAAGCGATCAGTTTCTGAGTCTTTGATGAGGCTGATACTAAGGTTAATTATGGGAATGTATGTCGAAATTTTGAAACATTTTGAAAATGTTTGGACATATGTCTTTTTGGGAAAATCTCTGACAGTCATGTATGTTTAGGTCACCTATGATGGGGAGGGATTATTTGTAATTTTGTATAGAATTATTCATGATGCTTGCTATTGGGACTGATGAAAATATCAAGACATGTTGAGAAGCATATGATGAATGTAATTGTGTTTATCATAATGAAAATATGATTGAAAAAAAAATTATAGCTACTAATGTCAACAGTACAATTACTACCATATAGGTGTTACACCTAGCTTATCGAGCCATGGCCCATAACCCTAATAGGTGGGACCACTTAGGGTCACCCACTAACAACCCATGTGGTCACAGTTGATCACTAAATTTTTTATATCAATAACCCTAATAAATATTCCCAATAGGTATCACAAGTCAAGATTATATATATTACACTAATAGAGATGCACTTATCAAAATGAGACAGTTAATAATAAAGTGATAATAAATAGATGGACAAATATA
>LPNX010824811.1:762641-840905 GCA_001517045.1 Pseudotsuga menziesii | reverse complement strand
CCCCCCCCCCCCCCAACCCCAAGGAAAGTATTGTGATGGATAGTATGATATTCTATTTGGAAGGAATCATGAAATTACCCTCCCCCCCACCATAAGGCAAGCATTGTGATGGACATTATGATATTCTAGTGAGGAATACCATGCAAATTGAAACAAATTATGGAACATGATATGGAAAAATAAAATTTGGCTCAAGATATCTGCATTAAAATAGCTAATAGTTTAGGGATGTATAATAACCAAAGAGGCATATAAAGTAAGAGGATTTACAAGACAAAGTAGGTACTTCAATCGCCAAGAGAAGGATGGACTCATGGATATTGTCTCCACCTTTCCACCTCTCAATCCATAAAAGAGTTTGTGGAATAGGCTACAAGGTGAATATTCTCAACCTACATTTGATCATGTAACGACCAGTGCCAGTAAATACTATACAAGTGTACACATTTACAGAGTATATGAGAAAATAGGCCCACTTTCATATGTTAGAATTTCCATATTGGGGAAGGGTGCAGATCAAACAAAACAAAAAAAATATTCAAGTTTGATTTCAAAAATTGTTGATGGAATTATTCCCTCCTAGCCCATCAAGAAGAAAGGGAAATTATTGTGAAGGACTAACATGCAAATTATTAGAAACAAATTATGGACCACGATATGGAATAATAAAATTTGTCTCAAGATATGTGTTAAAATGGCTAATGGTTTAAGGATGTGTAATCACCAAGGAGGCATACAAAGAAAGAGGATTCACAAGATAAGGTATATTATGAAGATCGACTTAGATAAAAGAAGCCAAAGTGTAGATAGTGTTGTAGAGTTGAACGAGTGCTCATCAAAAGAGATATCACTCCTAGAACCTATAATAATACCCAGTGGTTATTTATGGGCTAGATAGAGACTTGACCAGCTTCAATTTACCCATATCCATTAGAGACCCCTTGATCCATATTCTTCCCTTCCTTTTATAGTTAGAGAGGACATTGAAACCAATCTAGATTATTTTGATCTTATACCTTAGTATTTTCTTTTCCTTTAGAACAATAGGTTTAGATAAACTCTTCATCATTGGTGGGTGATTCAGTAGTAGAGATCAATCACCATAAACAAGGATTGTGTTTTAAGGGTAGGTGTATATGATCCATTGACCGGAAACACCACTAGTGCTTGGCATATCATATTTAAAGCAGTAGAGATATTAAGTTTGAATAAATTAATAAACCAAAATGCAATAGCTTCTGAAGCTGCTACTGATGCCACAAACTTACAACAAGCGTTCGATCATATGGAAGGATGGGCTTCAACAGAGAGCAAGAGCATTGGTTTGACTGGCCTTCAAACACCATTGCTAGGAGATGCTCTCATGTTAGTATAAGTTACTTACCACCTCTTTTCTTTCACAACCTATAAATACAGCGTGCCTCACTTATACTATACTTTATACTGCCCTAAACTTAGAGCATGGTATGATCAGATGAAAGGGCTTCACATAGAGAGAGCATCATTGTATGAGAGGGATTCAACACTTGCTTAAAGGACAAATTATTAGGGGGTAAGCTAGGAAAGGAAAGGCAAGCCATTCTTACTATTGACCTCTACCCCGCTTGCTTTTACTTACATGTTTCCAACCGGGCACCTTTTTATACCCGAACCACCTAAACTAGTTACCTATCTAATATAATACTCATTTACCCAACTTACTGATACTTACTGATAATTCCCCAACCTAGCCTAGTGCTTCAGGAAGGAAGGAATACGGGTACCATTATTTTTCTTTTCAGGATGGGATGAGCCCAGATACAATATATTTACTTTAGACAACACTTGCACAAGCCCATATTTTAGAAGTTAGTGCTTACATAATGAAATTAAACACATGCCTGGATGGATTTATTCAGGGAGGAACTGGGAAAGCATGAAGACAGTCAGTTAGACTATTCATATTACTCCTACTTGCACTTGCATTACTTTCATTTGTGATAGAAACAAATGGAGTTGCGTCATCTTCACCAACCTTTATTTACTATCTCACTTACCCAACATTTGTTATTTCCCAAATGAAGAGGGTGGGCTTCAAATAAATATAGCATCGTTTTACGGGTGGACTTACAACTTTGCACAGACTTCTATTACACTTGCTTGAATATGCTAACTTGGTACACCACTTAGATTGACCAGTTGTATTACCTTTTCCCAGAATGATTTACTTTAGTCTTATCTACTGCTACTAACTCATACCACCTGGCATACAGTACATATTCATGAACCTTTAGATAGAGCTCATCGGATCCATTACCTACTAAACTTAGAGCATTGTTGCATGGGAGTTACACAACACTTACTTAAATATTCTTACTTCGGGGTAGGGGTACCACTATTATTTTTTACCTTTTCTCCCTTCTACTTTCTTGACTTTATGTTATCTCAGTTTGTAGAATTGTTGGTGTTCCAACTACCGGATTTATTAACTACTACCATCACTTTAGTGATCGTCCATGGAAACTACCCTATTGGATGGGCCCTATTATATGTTTGTGCTTGGTTGGGTTGGCACTATGACCAGTCAGATTAGATTTATTGGCCTACACCAATGTTGGGCACTTACTTGCACTTAGATCATTGGGATGTCCTATCACCCAACCCAAAGGACAAATTGTGCTATCCAGCAAAGAGGCCTACCTAGCACAAGATCTTCACACAAGATCTTCTACGCCAGCCAAGAAATATAGTAAATCAAATAGGCTCCACGTCCAACTAGAAAATAATCATCAAAATATTCACAACAAAAAAAATATATGCGGGGGGCTGTTGCAAGCGATAAGGGGTCTGTTGCGATAGGGAAAGGCACACCAAAAATAAAATAATATAGGAGCAGCTCCAAAACAACATGCCTAGGTACATTAACCAGCAGATAAGCCAACTATATCGGGTACTATAGTATTACACCAGCTGAAAAAATAGATTACATGTGCTCCCCACAATTAATTTGTCACAGTGGTCTAGGAACTCAAAAGAGACTTCTCACAAAGAATTCAGACAAATATGCATAAAATTGGAAAAATGGTGCTGCAATGGAAGTAGTAGCTGTGTATAATCAAATGAAATAATGATGATACAATACAATGATCATGCAAGATGCATGAATTCCAAGACAAGTCGAATTCCCAAGGAGGTCATTCAAATTGAATGAGTGAGCCTAGCTTAACTAAATGTAAGCCACAGTGAACACTCAAGTTAACCAATGATCAAAACCCTAATTGACTCAACTAAGTGCTAACTGAAGTCAGAGTGCAATAAATGACTGATTCTAACTAAAAGTAGCTCAGACACATGTTACTGTAATCCAACCAACAAGTGGTAGTGCATCAATGACTCCAATGAACCCCGCTGAAGTTAACTGAAGTCTAACTGACCATCAGAAGTAGTTGGAGGCTCCCCTATTGAATCTAGTTCATTAAATATTAATTAAACTATCAATTTAATGAAAGGAGGCTCCTTCACCACTCTGTTTAACTAATTGTAACCATCAGTTATCAATTAAGTGCATTTATGACACTCAGATCACCCCCGGAGTGCTCCAGTTAGCCTCCCCGAATGAAGGAGAAGGCTTAGTTGGCCTCCTTGACTGAAGGTAGGCATGGTTGTGCTCATGATAATGTCATACAGTTCTCCTCTAATGTCAATTAAGTCAATAAAACTTAGGATAGTGGTTTAAGTAGGCCAAATTGACCAAAATGAGTGTGTATGGTGGTAAATCTCTCCAACACCCCCCCTTAAGCTATACTAAGGAGAAGTAGAAAACATGAAGTGCATAAGAATGCTAGGGCCCCAGAAATAAGGGCCATAGGTCACCCTATACAATACTAAAACTCAAACAATGCTCAAAACAAACTAAGTGAGGAAAAGAGGGAAAATCCAGTGGGAAAACACCCCCTCAAGCTGAACACTGAAGGTAGTTGTATCACGCTGATGAACTCACCCCCAACAATGAACCGAGGTAAGTGAACTTATTTTTTGAAAATCTATTGGTGAATATGTCTGCAATCTTCTCATCAGTCAGGCAGTATTGCAGAATGATGGTCCTGTCATGCACTAGCTCCCTGGTATAGTGCATGTGTATCTCTACATGCTTGGTCCTCTGCCTAGTAACTAGATGTATGGATATCTTAATAGAAATTTGATTGTCACAAAAGAGGACAGTGGACAAAGCACTACCAAGATCAAACTCTGAAAGAATGCCTTGCAACCAAACAGCTTGGATGCAAGCATTCACTGCTCCTCAATACTTGGCCTCTACTGAAGACAATGCTATGGCGGCCTAATTTTTTCTAGGAAAGCAAATGGGGCCACCACCAAACATGAAGACATATATGGAAGAGACTACTGATCAATAGAATCACCTGCCCAATCAGAATCTATGTATCCAACCAGCTCTAGCTCGGAGTCTGCAGTATAGTGAATGTCGTAGGCCCTGGTTCCCCAAATGTACTGAAGGATCCTCTTGGCTTCCTTCCAATGAAGATCATGGGGCTGCTGCATGTATCTTGATATATCATTCACATCATAACAGATATCAGGCTAAGAATGATTCAAGTACAACAAGCTACCAATTAATTGTCGATAAATAGTGCACTCCATGGGAGGTGTGCTTTTTCCTTCTTCAAGGCTGATCCCTGAAAGGAAAGGGAATGGAGCAGCTCTACATTCAGCCATGTTAAACTTTAATAACATGTTTGATATGTATTTGGACTAAGTGACCATTATCCCATCATAATTTTGCTCAATTTCGAGCCGCAAAAATTGTTTTAAGAGCCCTAAATCGCTCATTTCAAATGCATTGTGGAGAGCAATTTTGATGACTGAAATAGAAGCAATTGTTCTACCTGTGATCAGTAAGTCATCAAAATATAAAAATCAAATGACCATAAAAATACTGTATATACACATTTGAATATGATCTACACCTTTGGAAGTTTTGCGAGAGAAGGAAGGCATCCATCTTGGAATACCACTTTCTTGGGGCCTGTTTTAACCCATATAGTGACTTCTTTAGCTTGAAAACCAAAGATGGATCAGAGATGTATCCCTTAGGATGCTTCATGTATATCTCCTCATGAATATATCCATGCAGAAAGGCTGAATTAACATCCATATTATGCACTTCCCAGTGCTTAGATGTTGAAATTGCCAAAACTAGGCAGATGGAGTCCATTTTTGCAACCGGCGCAAAAGTCTCATGGTATTCCACACCACCTTGGAACTCAGAGAAAAATTTTTCCACCAGAAACCTTAGTCTGAAACACCCACTTTCATTGAACTAATTTCCTTCTCAGAGGAAGAGAAACTAGCTCCCAAGTAGTGTTTTTCTAAAGAGAATTCATCTCTTCATCCCTGGCAACTTGCCATCTCAGATCCTTCCAAGAATTGTAGTAAGACTTAGGGTCTGAAATTATGATCAAATAAAATTATCTGGATAGCAAATAATCAAGACAAGAGAGCACAATACCCTCTCTTTGGAAATCAGACCGGGTTCTCCTTGGATCATCTGTATTTCTAATGTTATCTCCTGCGGAGGAGAGTGTCTGTTGGGTCCAAGTTGGGAGGTGATTTTGTAATTCATGTTCTGATTCAGAATCTGATGTTTTCTGTACACTAATATCAGAAATTAGAGGATCCAAATCAGGGTCATCACCCCCAATTTCATCATCCAAATATTCCGTAGAATAGGAAGGAAATTCAGCAATTTTCTCCTTCACTAGTTCCACCTCCTGAAGAGGCTCATCGAACTTGACACTCCTTTCGATGATGATCTGTTTTGTTTTGATATCTAGCAGGTTGAAACATTTTGATTCATCAGGATACCCAATAAACACACATTCTATGCTTTGCGGTTGCAAATCCCTCCTTTAATCCAGTGGAATTTGGTCCCATGCCATGGACCCAAACACCCGTAGATTCGACACATCTAGCTTGTGTCTGAAGTATGCTTCGAAAGGGGTCTTCCCTTTCATGGATGAGTGTGGGAAATATATTCTGAATATATGCTGCAGCATGCATGGCTTCCACCCACAAATTTGCAGCCAACTTATTTGATTCCAACATACAGGTGGTCATCTCCTTGAGAGACCGATTCTTCCTCTTTGCTACACCGTTCTACTGGGAGTGTAGGGAACTGAATGCTGGACCTAAATACCACTTTGGGAACATATGTGAAAAAAATATTTACTGAAATACTCCCTGCCATTATCAGATCTCAAGATATTGATATTTTCTCCAAATTCATTCTCAATCAAGGCCTTCAAATCAGTGAATTTTTCACAAACTTCAAACTTCTTTTTGATAAAGAAGGCCCATGTGTACCTGGAAAAATAATCATTGAAAGTCAGAATGTACCTTGATCCATTAATTGATGTGATAGGCATGGGACCACTGATATCAGAATTTATCAGTCCTAAGATGCATGATGCTTGGCTTTCCTTCCCCCAGTCGAACTTATGCTCAGGGTGCTTTCCAACAACACAACCCTTGCAAATTCCAGTGGTAGCTTTGATAACCGGGAGGCCTTCAACCATACAACTTTTATGTAATTGCTGCAAGTATTTGAAGTTCATATGGCTGAACCTCTCATTCCAATGTCTGCTAACTTCATTTCCATGAGTCAGCAATGTGGTGGGCTTTGCATCTGCCACAAAATGGGAGAACTCATAGGCTTTTGCATGATGGTTTGCAAGGCCTTTTGCAACAAGTTTCCCGGATGCAAGTTCTGTGATCTCTACATCATCTGGGCCCAAGGAGACTCTCTTGGGAACTCCCATATGTTTCATTTGATAAAAACTATGGAGGTTTGATGCCAGAGATGGTACATACAGAACATTTGAAAAATAGCCATGCTCAAGATCAACAGTACCTTGTCCTTCGGATATGATGGTGGAGTCATCTCCCATGTGGATGGGAATGGATTTGTCAGTCTCCAAAGATGAGAAGGAGTCTATTTCAGCCATCATGCGGTTCGAAGCTCTAGAATATATCAAGAGTGCTTTGGACTTCGAAGTGCTTGCCATGAGGGCATGACCTCTTTCATGCTGTGGTTCCTGATCTTGTTGATCTCTCCTCCGAAATATTTCTTGAAGATTGATGTGATTTCTCTCAAGGAGAGAGGCAGCTTCATTAAGTTTCTTTTTCATACAAGAATGTTCAGGGTGGAAGCCCTTCGTGCAGTATGAACACTTGAATTTTTCCTTTCCATGATGCCCTTTTCCTTTTTTCTTCTTTGAGCCAGAAGACTCTTCATGCTGTTGGTTTTCAACTTTAGGCTTAGGATATTTGAATTTGGTTTTTGGGTTCTTCTGTTGCTTTCCTTTAACCTTCAGATCTTTGGGCCCCAAGACATGGAGGGCTTGACCACAGGAGGATTTGATGATCCCCATCTGGACAAGATTATCATGTTCACTTGTTAGGGACTCAATGAAGGCATTGAGTGAAGGAATCTTCCATCCAGGGGTTGTGAGCTTCCCCGCAAAGAATGTGGAGACAAACACCAAATAATCAGTTCCAAGTTTGGAGAGTATGGCGAGGATGAGCTGATCATCTTCTTTCTCCACCTTACAATGCTTCAACAGTAAGACAATGTGCTTGAACTTTGTGAAAAAATCATTCAAGGTCTCAAAATTGGAAGGATAGAGAGAGATCAACTCATTCTCAAGCTGGTATACTCTCAAATCATCCTATTTTCCATACAGGGTTTCCAATTTGTCCCGGATTTCCTTTGGATTTTTCAATCCCGAGAGATGGAAAAGAAGATATCGAGAAACAGAAATGCACAAGAATCTGAATGCTTCATATTTCTTGTTCAAGAATATAGCTTTGTTTGTCACAGAAGCAGGATCTTATTCAGTGTCCATAGTGACCCTATAGAGTCCTCTGGCATGTAGTTGGATCTCCATGTCTCCTTTCCATGAGTGAAAATTAAACAGAGTCAAGAGTTCTATGGAAGAATCCATCTGAAACTACTGGAGCAAATGCTTTCACCGGTTAAAAAACTGTAAATCACAACAAAAGGGGCACCGTAAGGTCAGATAGCCTATACATTTTAGGCTTTCATCACACCCATCATAGTTGATCAAGCAAACTTGACCAACAATTTCATTACATGGGGTATTAAGTGGTAAGCCTTGGCTTCTAGTGCAGTGCTGGAACTTTTGAGATTTGCTCAATTTTTCATGAAATATCTATCAAAAACCTTGTTTTTGAGAGATATGAGCTTCCTCCCGCTATGATATTTGATACCATATTAATTTGTCACAGTGTTCTAGGAACTGAAAACACATTCTCACAAAGAATTCAGACAAATATGCATAAAATTGGCAAAATGGTGCTGCAATGGAAGTAGCAACTCTGTATAATCAAATGAAAGAATGATGATACAATACAATGATCTTGTCAGATGCATGACTTCCAAGACAATTCAATTTCCCAAGGAGGTCATTCGAATTGAATGAGTGAGTCTAGCTTAACTGAATGTAAGCCACAGTGAACACTCAAGTTAACCACTGATCAAAACCCTAACTGACTCAACTTAGTCCTAACTGAAGTCGAAGTGCAATAAATGACTGATTCTAACTAAAATTAGCTCAGACACATGTCACTGTAAGACAACCAACAAGTGGTAGTGCATCAATGACTCCAATGAACCTCGATAAGGTTAACTGAAGTCTAACTGACCATCAAAAGTGGTTGGAGGTGCCCATGTTGAATCTAGTTCATTAAATATTAATTAAATAGTCAATTTAAAGAAAGGAGGCACCTTCACTACTTTGTTTAACTGATTGTAACAATTAGTTATCAATTAAGTCCATTAATGACACTCATATCACCCCCAGAGTGCTCCAGTTAGCCTCCCTGAATGAAGGAGAAGGCTTAGTTGGCCTCCTTGACTAAAGATAGGCATGGGTGTACTCATGCTGATGTCATACAATGCTCCTCTAATCTTAATTAAGTCAATAAAACTTAGGATAGTGGTTTAACTAGGCCAAATTGACCAAAATGAGTGTGTATGGTGGTAAATGTCTCCAACACCCACCTATATTTTTTCAGGGCTAACTAGAACGAAACCTCGGCATGCTCATGGTTATAAATATATCGAATTTTTATATGGTCAAATAAAATAATAGGAATAACTAATAGAATAGAACCTATTCCTAATGGCTAACTAGCCATCTAGCACTTCTATTCCTGAGTGAATGGGTGGGCTCGTCGACTAATTATGCTAAAGGTATGCCATTGGAGGATTGGTCAAGTGCCTTCAAGTGTCCAATATTGTATGTATTGGGACCGTCGGCCAAGCTGGGCTTTACGGATCTGTCCCTATTCAATGTAAGGATCTGAATGCATGGATTCTTTTTTCCCCAGCCAGTAATATTGAATTGATTGTAATGTGTAATGTTTGGATCTGCCCCTCCTATTTATTTATTTATTTATTTATTTTCCCCTCAATTTACCCAGCAATGAAAAACTTGTTTATTTCATTTGACTAAAATAAGTACTATGGTTGCCCCCATAACCCTGAAGCCCTGCCCACCTGAAATATAAAAGATATTCATGTCACACTCCTGATGGTAACGAATTTTCCGAAATAGAATTCCCAGACAATTGGAAAAAAATGGTATGCAGATAAAGCTTCTATTTCCTTTTCGTTTGAAGCCTTAGCATAGATCCAAAATCTGATTCGAGAAAGAATTTCTTTGGAGTTATTTAACAACTCTTTGATTGGAAATTAACATACCTTATGGTGATCCACACCCAAATATAGGACCTTTTTTCTGAATTTTTTCAACCTATCTTCAAAAAATTGAAAAGAGGATAGATCATTTTCAAAAAATCATAAAAGAGAGACGATGAGAGAATTGATTCTCTTCAATTTTTTCAATCGCCGAGATAACAAATAACATCAGTGCCTTTCACCTTTAAATCCACAAAGATTTGTGGAATAGGCTATAAGTATAAGTTAATATAGCACAAGGTGGATCTTCTTAACCTAAGTGGACCATATGATCATTAAGCAATCCATAACACCATAATATTGTACAAATTTACAGTGTATGAGAAAACAGGCCCACTTTCATATGCAAGAATGTCTAGATGAGGGAGAGAATAAACAAAACAAAAAGAAATCTTCAAGCATGAGTCTAAAAGTTGCAAGCCAAGAATGGCTGTGAAGAGCAACCATAAAATAGACAATTATCTCAAGAAATCCAAAAGAAGATATGGAAAAGTAAAAGGAGTCCAATCAATACTTTTGATCAAAATTTGGCAAGTGTTATGAGAAGGTTTCATCAAGATATTAACAGTCCACGCAGTTACCGAAAGGATCCCAAAAACTATTACTCAACTTAATCCTCAAATTCTAATGGGGTACAATAAAACAAAGATGAGTATTTCTAAGACTGCTATAGTTATAGGATGATTGAATCAGAAGTATTTATAGCTACACTTGTCACACATAAAGCATCCCTTTTATTTAATCAAACTCCTTCCACCCCTTGTACTTTATCCCTGTGCCATGTACCATCCCATGTTGGGAGAGAAAATACAACAATAACTAAATCCAATCCATTCCCTCATTGCACAGATTTGGTTCATAACAACACAAATCCATTCACTGAAGAGTTGTATATACCTACCGAGACAACCACATGATATAGTACATCATTCTCATTCTGTATAGAATAACTACAAAGGATTAACCCGTAACAGAGACTGTAAGGTTTATTTTAGAAGCCAGTGGAATGGAATCTGGTGAAGAAATTGACTAAGAATTCCATATAGCTGATAACTCCCTGTCTAAACATGTTCTGCAAATAGTCATTCAATGTCTACTATGGGTTAAAAGAGATGTCTATCCCTACTTTTTCAAACACATTTGGAAAAAATATAGTCATTATTTTTATAAATAAAACCAAAATGTTTGGTTCTAAGGAAGATCCCGATATTACCCAAAGGATCCCACAAACTATTACTCAACTTAATCCTCAAATTCTAATGGTGTACAATAAAACCAAGATGAGTATTTCTAAGACTGCTATAGTTACAGGTTGATTGAATTAGAATTATTTACATCTACACCTGTCACACTTAACCTTCATGATATCATTCTCATATTTAGGACTAATCATTAGGGAATTATGACAGATCATAATAGGTCTCTCCCTACCCTCTCAGTTAACACGTTTTACCCTCAAAGAATGGTAATCGTAGGATGCTCATTGACAAAGTCTTACACTTCCCAAAAACATCTATAATAGTAAGTCCTTTCCATTTAATAAGGAAATTTATAATGTTCCCTCTTAACCAGAGAATAATTCCACCTTCTTTATCGAGGGTTAGTAACTCGGTTGTTAGACTAATGGGAACTCCCACCTTCTTCAAAATATATGGAAGGCATTATAGACCGACAACTTCATAGTCAAATCAAGCGCATAAGCTACTACCTCAAGATATAGCTAGACATATACCCAATTGCAAACACTAAAGTGCCAAATTGATATATATTGACCTACATATTGTAACATCCCATTGTACTAATATTGTAATGCTTTTTGAACTCGTGTGGAATGGAAAATTACTATAATATAAAATCATCTGATGTGCCACCAGGGCATGAAAACCTGATATTTGTCGACCATCAAAATTGTTAGATTCATAAACCAAATTGGAATCAAACTTCTGATCACTTGCTAGTATTTTCAAACTGCTAACACGTTGGTTTAGGGTTCCATCAAATCCATCGTTTTAAGATGAATTTGAGATTCCAGGTGAAAGAGATTAAGAAAGGCGATTGAGAAACCAAAACATATAAATAATCCAAAAGAGGATGTGGGCATAGAGCCCTAGATTATAAATGGACTGAATTTGACAGGCCCTTCATATGCAACATTAATTTTTGAAACAGGGATAAAAGAAAAAATCAGTCAAACCCACCTCTTGGATTTCAGTAAGGACATTGTCTTCAATGCCTTCGCTCTGAAATTGATCTCACAATTTTCTCATGACATCACCCACCATGCTCCCATAGACGGTGGAGGTCAACATCTGAGGAAGAAGAAGATATTAGTAATTCCTTGTAACCCTTCCAGTGCGGTGGCAGTGGCGCTTCAGGCTTGGCTTCTTCGAGTGGGTTAGGGTTTTTCGATTTGGATATTGGAGTGAGTGAGAGGGTGGGTAGGTTGTTATTGGATTGACTTAATCCTAGCTGTGTGAGGCAGTGAAGGAGGAAGAGAAAACACAAAAGCAATAAAGAAAAGAATTGATTGCGGGGATTTGAGAGGATATGAGATATACAAGGAAAGGTAATTTAATAATATATGGGAATTAAGGGTGTATATAAATATGTTTTCCCCCTTTTAAAGGATGAGGATTGCAGGACCGATCAGTCACATGATCTCAGACTCACCCGTTGATGTCATGTCCTGCACATGAATTATTATGGGGACTCCATGGACCCTCATCATCAACATGGACCGAATTCAACTCCATAGTGACAGCCGCTCATTTTGCTTGAGGGAATATATAAGGGAATATTGTCATAGTGCACCTCCTAGAGAAGGGGGGGCCATGGTTGTAAAAAAAATTCTCAAAATGTTACAAATAGATATATTCAATTATAATTGTTCTCACACATATATAGGGTTTCATGATCATAAAGTTTTCACAAATAGATATATTCTATTATCATTGTTCTCACACATACATAGGGATTTATGATCATATGAGTTTTTCTAGTGAATCAACAATGTGGGTTATTATTAGTTTTATTTTTTCGATGGATGGGTTTTTTTATGAGGAACATGGCATATTAGGATTTTTATGCCGTTGTGGAGAAAGTCTTATAATCAATGTGGGATAAGGGGAGATGGGATTTTATAGTTGTATAAACAATTCCAAGACATTATAGATAGGCATTCAGTTGTTATTTTGTCCACAAACAAGTCACACAAAGGATGGAAGGGAACATCAAGCAAGCATGCATATCAGTTCCATAGTTATTAAACCATTATGTTGGTAGGATGTCAACTAAATTTTCGTCATTGGAATAGGGATCGTGGTGTATTCAGCCTTTAAGTTGTTGCAAAGCAAGCCTCATAATGAATGTGGGATACAAAGAGAGGAGATTTTATAGTTTTAAAAACAATTCTATATGAACACATATAGCCATATCTAATTATTATTATTCTCACAACCACGATACATATAGAGAAGGGAGGGGGAGGCCAAACAAAAAAGCATATGAACCCTACATCCAATCAACCATTATAATGATAGGATGGGCACTATCTCTGTGGGAACCCATGTTAGAATAATGATCGTGGTATATTGGGGCCTTTATGTGGTTATAGAGAAAGACTCGTAATTAATGTGGGATAGGAGAGAGGAGATTTTATAATCATAGAAACAATTAAAAAGACAACGTGAATAGTCATATATGAGTGCTATTATTTTGCACACAAAAAATCCACATAGAGGAAGGATGAGAAGGTAAAACAAGATGGTATATTAGGCTTATATTTGTTCAATCATTATGTTAGTAGGAGGGCCACTACCTTTGTGGATGCCCTTATTAGCATAAGGATCCAAGCATGGTGGGGCCTTTATATTTCCATGGACCAATACTTGTGAAAAGTGTGGGATAGGAGGAGAGGAGACTTTATAGTTGTAGAAACAATTCAAAGACACCATTAATGGGCATATCTAGTTGTTAATATTCTCTCTCTCAAGCACACACACACACATAGGTCACACACAAGAGGGAGGGAAGGGTCGAGTAAGAAAGAATATCAATACCATAACCAACCAACCATTATGCCATAGTAGGAGGGACACTACCTCTATGTCCACCCTCATTGGCATAAGGATCAGGGTATGTTAGTGCCTTTATGTTGCTATTAACCAAGCCTCACGCAATGTAGGATAGTAGGAGAGAAGATTTTATAATCATAAAAACAAATCTAAGGCGCTTTGAATAAGTGTATTTGATTTTCAATGGGCCCTACCCCCCTCCCCAACCACACATACCAAACACGAGAGGAAACAAAAGGTTGAGTAAGAAATCATATAATCCCTGTGGTAAATCAACCATTATGTTAGTGAGAGAGTCACTACCTTTGTGACGCTCCAATTGGCATATTGAATTCTTTATGTTCCTATATACCAAACCTCACAACCAATTAGAGATATGAGGAAAATAGATTATATGGTTGTAAAAACGCATGCATAAGCACCAACTTTTAGTTTTGTTTTTATTATTTTACATTGTTGTAAACACAACTCGTCATACTAAACTGAAAATAAATATTTATTTATTAAGAATAGAAAATACAACTAAATATAAAAATATTTTTTCTTTTGCAAGAAAAAACCAAATAACAAAACATATTTTGAGAAATTTAGAAAACACTAGCAAATATAGGAAAACTACTAAATAGTCAATGAGTTTTGATAGAAAATTGAAAGATATACAGGACTCATAATTTCATGAATGCGATTCAATGTTGTAATATCCTCAATGATGATTTTTTAGAAACAATGAAAAAAAAAATCCTAGATTTAGAGAGTTGTCCTTAATGTTCCAATAAAAATGGCTTCATCATAAAAAGTTAACAAAAAGATTTATAACCCCATATGCAGGTGACCACGTGGACATAGGCCCACATGAGTTAGATCACATGGGTAATGGAGGGGAGATGAATATGTAAGAGGGAGGTTCATGAGATGATGATGACAATTAGATTTAATGTGAAGGAGGGGAGAAATCACAATTTATAGAGAGAGAAGGAAGATGGGAGAGAAACCATTAATGAACCAAAAGAAAATAAAAGTCGACGGAGAGAAAAGGATGATGGGGTGTTCTCACATCAATTGCAGGATGAAGGGAGAATACATCCTAAGTGTGGGAATCGACCCTGGTCTAAGGTTTGAAGCAAGAAATATTAAGGTTATTTGGGCCATGGGCATTAATATCATCCCTGACGTGATGATGTGACTAGAGGAAGATGGCTTGTGGGAAATCCTCATGATGGTTATTTGTAAAGAGAAGGGAGATGAAAGGACTAAATTTTCTTCATTAAGTTATCGAGTGAAATTATGATTATTATTTGTATGATTTACATTCATCAAATTTGTAGTGACATTATGTTGGAGAATACTAAGATGAGGAACATTTTATGCCTTATTGTTTTGGAAAATATTACATTCTTTTGTAAATTACTCAATACCAAATTCCATTATCAACCAACAAAAGTTGAGGAGACATTCCTATGAGTTTTGTGCAAACCCACATGACTCACCAAGGGACATGTATATAATGAGATGAGTTCCAAACAAAAATTGATGGTATGTTAAAGGTTATGGAACCATTATTGGTATTCCATGGCTAGTGCCAATTCCAACAGGTGCCTGGTTCAAATCATCCTGGGTGAAGTGCACTAATCGACGCCAATGGGTTTATTAGGTATTCCATCAAGGACTGTTGGGAAGCATCCCGGATTTCCCTGCAAAGTTATCATTTAAAAATAAACACAAGGTTGCATTACAGACAACACCTAGGAAATACCAATTTTCTTTATACCAAACTAAATTAACCACCAAAAACTTGGATGTAGATGTTGAATATCTAAGGTTCTACTTAAAATTTGTTACCATTCATCCAAGGAAACAAAAAATAAAAATACTAAGCATACATATTGTTGTCATCTTGATAAAAAAATATATTTTAAAATTGGTTGTTGGGCCCAAGGGACTAAGAAAGAGAATTAAAAAAATACATTTATATCCCAAAGATGATCAGAAAGAAATCAAATGGTATTGCTAAATACATGATATGTTATATCCCAGAAGTGGTTTAGACGTCTGCAAGCTAAATACCAAAAAAAGGAAAAAAATTGCATTTAGCGAAGAGTTTCAGTTCCAAAAGTATAGTATATCTACATGGTATTGGATGCTTCTTGCATCAAAGTCACCAACAAATAAGGGTTGTTATAGAAATGGAGAGATTTATATAAGAATTAACGAGATATGGTTTATAAAAGTTAGTTTAAACTTTAGACTAAACAACAATCATAATAACATGCATAAGAAGCATTATAAAAAACTTTCAACAGGAATGTTGCTTGCAACAATTTTACTTCACACCCCTTAGAAATAGTTATGCACCATTCACTAACCTGAAGGAACATATTTTTAATGACAAGGTTTTAAGTGATGTACATCCATTTGCAATTTGGACAAGTGTTGTGTTCATCAAGAGAAAAAGGTTGTCCAGGATGAGAGCATTCATGCACAACACACAACACCTATTGCTTCTGGGGCACAATCAGTCAACTTTCTACATTGCAATTATCTAGTGATCAACAAAAACCCTCAATAAAATAGGTATCAAACTAATGCAAGCACGATATGTCCTATGAAATATATTCCATTATCCAAGTTATTTGAACTTAAATCATTTAAAACACTAAAGAAATTGAACCACTTACCCACAACCAAATAGATAAATATCTTTCAAGTTGTAAGGCTAGATAAGCGAGCAATTCGCTAACAAACTCATCAGTGACACCTCCTATCCTTGCCACTGATAGCACTTCCATTTTTTGCATTTTTTAATGCAGGAAGAATCTTGAAGGATTCTAGCTGCTGGAATGACTCCATATACAATCCCTTAATTACCAATGCCAAATTGTCACCATTAGGATTCATGTCATGTAATTTTTAAGGTCATTTATATGTCGTTACAATCATTTCAATGATACTAGGTTCATTTAGATGTCGTTACAGACATTTATGTTCCATTAGAATCAATTAGGATCCAAAACTGCTACCACATGCATAATCATCGTTGAAATCCATATCGTCATCATCATCATACAATATATCAACATCATTATTGTCGTCATAGTCATCATCAATATAATTGTGATAATAATGAGCAAGGAGCCCTACTACCTCACAAGAATGGATGATATAGTCTTATACTTATCAAATCATATCGATACGCTCCATCATAATTATCGTAATGCATCATTGTCATGTTTTTAGGGTCAATCAAACACCATTAGGGTCTATCAGATGTTGTTGGGGACACTCAAATTCCATTAGAGAAATTTAGGTGACATTAAGATAATTTACCCCTCATTAGGATTAATCAAGATCCAAAAGTGCCATGATTAAGATCATTTAGGTGCCATTATGATAAATCAATATCCAAAAGTACTATCGTATGAATCATAGTCATTGACATTGACATTGATATATCTGGCATTATGTCAGACATTTTCGAACACAATTCCTAGCTCTAAACCTAGTGCATTTCCTAGCGCGGTTCCTTTTGAAATTTCTGGCATTATTCTAGGTCTATACTTGGCTCTATACATGGCGTTATGTTGGATATTTTCTAGGTGAAATTCTTGGCTCTATGCTTCACACAATGTTGGATGTTTTCCCTATCGAAATTCATGGCACAATTCCTGTCGCTAACCTTGGATTAATATATGGTGATATGTTATTCAGGAGGTTTTTTAAGGCTATTTTGGGCGTTATATGGGATGTTTTTTGGGATTCTAATTGGGACATTAATTGGGATTCTAATTGTGATGCTAATTAGGATGCTAATTGGGGCATTAATTTGGATGCTAATTAGTGTCCACAATAGCACCAAATTTTAAAATGGGACACTAATTGGGATGCTAATTGGGACACTAATTGGGATGCTAATTGGGACACTAATTGGGATGCTAATTAGGATGCTAATTGGGATGCTAAGTGGGACACTAATTGGGACGCTAATTAGCGTCCAAAATAGTGCCAACTTTTGAAAAGGGACACAAATAACACCATTAAAAGCACCATCCCATGGAAAAGTGTCCACTTTGTCCAAAAAATGATGAAAAATACACTAAAAGTGATAGTGGACGCTAAAAAGGAAGCTAAAAGGGACACTAATCACAAGGTTTTGTTGTAGTGCTATGACCCTAACACCCATACATACTAGTCAAAGTTTATAATATTTTCAATATCTCCACTTTGAGGGAAATAATATGCTTGAGACATCATGTGTGGTGGATTGAGGTGTTGTTGTTGAACCTAGATACTTAGAAGCTTCATTTTTGGTGTATAATACCTAGTTTCCTCCGTAAACCATGTTTAGGGCCAAAATATGGATGCGCGATATCCAAAATCTCTTAATAGAACCCATGTCCCTACTTATAGGCAAGGATAACCTTGCTATTTCATGCGTGGTGCTTTAATGTGTTGTTCATGGCAATGTATTGTTGGAGGCTCCCTTTAGGTCCCAATCCCCATGTTTCCTATCATGTCCATGTCAAAGGCCTTGATATGCATAAAAAATCACCAAAATATATAAATGATTCTTGTATTCATACTTGGAAGACAAGGATTCCCTCATGATGTCACATATGGTTGTTTGAGCCATCATTCTTAGCCCTATTTTCCTATAAGCTTCATTTAAGGACTAAGTTCTAGGATTCCTTTCCCAACCATGTCTACATGCCCCAAACCCATACCTAGTTATTAAATACTCCTAATATCATCGATATCCCCACTCATCTATGAAGGATACTATTGGGAGGTACTGTGTGGTGGTTTGAGGTATTCTTCTTGGCCCTTGATACCTAAAATCATCCTTTATGACCTACAGATTAGGCTTCATTTCCAAACAATGTAAAGAACTTAGAGACCCATACCTACTACTCAAATCCTCCCAATTGCATTGTTATCCCCACATAAAATTTAAGGCTATTCCTGATAGGTCATGTGTGTTTTTTGAGGCGTCATTCTAGGCCTTAGATGTCTACAATATTCCTTTGGCGTCTAAGGCCTATTTTTACTCCCCTAACCATGTCTAGGGTCTTGAAACCTATTTCTAGTTCTTGAAACCTCATAATTGAACACATATCCCCACCCATGGGCCAAGGATAACCTCAATAGGTTTGGTGTGATGGTTCATAGTGTTTTTCTTAATCTTGATGCATAGAGGCTTCCTTTGTGGCCAATGGTTTGTGTTTTATTCCCCAAATATGATAAGGACACTATAATTGATAACAATTGTTGAAAACATCATAATGTGCTCCATATCGCTATTCTAAAACCAAGGATCACATGAAGAGTTCATGTGTGGTTGTTTGATGCATATTCCTTGACATTGAATGCATAGACATTTCATTTACTACCAAAGGCTCATGTTTTCTCTCTTGACCATGTCGAGCACACCTAGCCCCATACTTAGTACTCAAAACATCATAATTGCATTGATATCTAAAAATGGAGGCTAACAATATCACCAAGAGGCCATATGTAATGGTTTAAGGCGTTGTTGTTGGCCTAGATGCTTAGAAGCTTCATTAGAGCCTAAGGTCCCTGGTGCGCAAAACCTCATGATGGTTATGATATCCATTAAATAATTTGACAATAAGTTAACAAGATCTATGATTCAAAAATTCAATAAACAACTTATTTCAAATCACTTTTATCAATACATTTATATTCTTAATAAATATAAATTGGTGATATTTAATTATGTTTCAATCATAATTTGCAATAAGTATTGATTTAGAGTGAAATAATGATATACAATGTAAATAATTGAATTGAGATAATTTTTATTTAAGATGAACATTTATTATGATGCAATGTCTTATAAATGAAATCTTAACATTTTTTTATTTTAATAGTATGAAAAATAAACAAGACAATTAGATAATTGACAAATTATTACTTGTTTTTTATGATGCACGTCTTCATAACTAAATCCTCGATTATACAACTAAATATGAAAAAAAAAGATTTAGCATCACTTCATTACACTTATTAATTTAGTATACATTTATACCATTTAACATATATTATAAGATATTAATTTTCTCATGAAACCAACAAACTATATCAACACTATAGCATCACATAATATAAATGGTATCTATAGCACTACTTTAACTTCATATAATATAATTGATATTAATGCCAACGCCCAATGTAAATAATATAGGTTGGTGTTGATATAATATACTATAAGTAATAATGATAATATCACCATTTTTAACACGATATACTATATATACTATAAATAATATAAACTTCTAATATTATAATATAACATTATATATATTTTCTTGTTATGGTACAACTTTCTTCAACTAACTATCATATATATTTTTGTTATAATACAATTTTCTTCAACCAATTACCATAATATCACAATTTTTAACACTCTATAATATAAATAATACAAAAATTTAATGTTATAATATAAAGTTATATATTTTTGTTATAGTATAATTTTTTGGAGTAAACTACTTAACCGACCATTTGCACTGATCGAACGACTTGGCTCGCGTGAGCAGTCACATCTGACGTTGCCGGTCGTCCATTCGGTGCAAATGATCGGGTAAATAAGTCAATATTAATTTTTTTCAACCCATTACCATTATATCACTATTTTTAACACCATATATAAATAATACACAAATTTAAGGTTATAATATAACGTTATATATATTTTCTTGTTATGTTACAACTTTCTTCAACCCACTACCATATATATTTTCTAGTTATGATATAACTTTCTTCAACCCATTACCATAATATTAACATTGATGTTGTTGTTGAAAAGAAAAAGACGAAGACCGATTCGGCACCACTTGGAATCTTTGAACCCTTCATGGAATAATTTTTATCTGTGAACTTTGAAAACGTGAAACCCACCATACGGCTGGAAAACTATTTAATAATTCCGTTTAATAGGAATCTTGCTTTTTAATTTGTAATCTTTGCAGAATCTTTGCGAAAACTCATTGAATGGTTGATTTTATCTGTGCACATGAATTCTCTATATTGAAAATTCTTCTTCAACCTACAACATATCTCTGTCACATTAAAATAATACCACTGCATCTAACAAAATCCATTTGACCTACCATTATTTTGCCGCAATTAAAGGAAGATTAAAAATGTCACATTAAAAATGATACCACTGCATCTAATAAAATCCATTTGACCTACCATTATTTTGCCGCAATTAAAGGAAGATTAAAAAAATAAAATTTGAACTAATTTCTTTCCTTTCTCATCAATTTGACATACCATTATTTTAATTTTTGACTGGCCAATATGGTTCCCGATTTAACAATCAAACGATTCCTAAATACTTCTAAGAAGCATATGAAATAATGAAGTCATTCCATATCTTTATTAAAGTCGTAAGTCATGACGTGAGAATTTGTGTTGTCAAATATCAGTGCTGCAAGTTTGCGCTCCCATTCAATTCAAACTTATGACGCAGGATCACATGTCACCGATTGCTTTTTACCGATTTAATTTCATCGAATTGTGTAATGTAATTATGTTAGAAACTTAAGGTTAAAGAAAGTGATATATAAGATAACTAGCAGTAAAGTCTTGTCTTTGCTTTTGAAAAATAATTAAAATGGGTATTTTGTGGAAAATAAATAACATAATTATTGAAATAAATATTTTGTCTAAAATAAAAAGCTCTTTTAAATGCATATATTGTATTTTATGGAAAAAATTAGAATTTAATATATCTATAAAGATTAGTAGTAATCGAAATGAAGTAAGGTAACAAAATATAAATGAAGAAGCTTCTTAATGTGTCTTCTTCTTGTCATACATCATCACCATTCCAATGATAATGTTATCATAATCATTTAATTCAAAATCAAAACCAGTTTGAAAATCAATGTTTCAATTTTCTTGCATTTTCATTTGATATAGCAGCACGTAGTACCTTGTAGGTGAGTGTATCACGTCATTTAAACCTTATTAGCTTTTTGGTTGGCATTGACAACACGTCCTTTTAACCATGGCCATATGTGTGGGATTTGCACTCTTCATGAGAACACCACCCTTGGAGTTATGGATACAATATCAATGGAAATATAAAAAAGTAATATGAAACAAACTTATGCCCAAAAAAAAGATGGAAACTTCCCATCCAAATGGTAGACCCATATGGAACAATGCAAAAAAACAAAAAACACACAAACTAGAGACTTTCCTCTCTATTTTATCTGAAGTTTCTATTTATGAATTTTATTTTTTTCTCAATCTATTTAAGCCTCATTTTTATGATATAGCACCAATAAGATTTTGAAAAAATTCTAAGAGAAATTAAAATAACTAAAACATTAATGTTGCATTTTACACATTTCTAAAAACTAAATGTACTTACATGAAATTAATAGAAAAATGTGAAAAAATGGAAACTTCCCATCCAAATTGTAAAGCAATATCGAACAATGTGAAAAGAAAAAAAGAAAAAGTAGAAACTTTTCACTTTTGTTTATCAGAAGTTTCTATTCATTAATGTTGTTTTTTTCTCAAAATATTTAAGCATCATTTCTAGGGTGTAGCATCAATAAGATTTTAAAAATATTTTAAAAGAAATTAAAATAACTAAAACATTAAAGTTGCAGTTTACACATTTCTAAAAATTAAATATACTTGCATGAAATTAATAGAAAAATGTGAAAAAAATGGAAAGTTCCCATCCAATTTGTAAAGCAATATAGAACAATGCAAAAGCAAAAAAACAAAAACTAGAAACTTTTCACTTTAATTTATGAGAAGTTTCTATTCATTAATTTTATTTTTTTCTCAAATTTTTTAAGCCTTATTTCTATGGTATAGCACCAATCAGGTTTTGAAAAAGTTTCAACAAAATTTAAAATAAATATAAAAAATAACTAAAACTAATGTTAGACTTTACACATTTCTAAAAATGAAATGCACTTGCATAAAATTAATACAAAAAGGTGAAAACAATAGTCTCTGTGGTAGCGACTAATAACAAGGGGTAGCGACTAATAATAAGGGATGCCAGCAACAAGTCCCTACCCTTGAAAAATAATTAAAATGAGCATTTTGCCGAAAATAAATAACATAATTATTGAAATGAACATTTTGTCAAAAATAAAAAGCTCTTCTAAAATCATATGTTGTATTTTCTGGAAAAAAAATAGAATTTAATATATTTAAATAAAGATTAGTAGTAATCTAAATGAAATAAGGTAACAAAATATAAATGAAGCTGATTTTCAATGCATCTTCTTGTCTGACATCATCAGCCATTCCAATGATAGCATCATTATAATCATTTAATTCAAAACCAAAACTAGTTTGAAAATCAATGTTAAAATTTTATTGCATTTTCATTTGATATAGCAACAAGTAGTACCTTGCAGGTGAGTGTATCACCTCATTTAAACCTTATTAGCTTTATGGTTGGCATTGACAGCACATCCTTTTAACTATGGCCATATATGTGGGATTTGCACTCTTCATGAGGGCTGAGCTTATCCAGCATGTACATTCATGCTGATAAGCCACCTGGCGTGGGTCTCTCTGACGGAAATTTTCAAAACACGGCCCGCTCCCGGCAGCCTTGTCCGCCTCCGTCGTCCTGCTGCCACCTCGCCCGCCGCTAAAGAATTAACCTTTTCACCTACCATCTGCGCGTAATTCGTGTCACGGATGATAAGCTCAGCCCCTCTACTCCGTCATCGCGTGGAATTCAAATTTGGGTGGGATATCAGCTTTGCAACTGTATAGTAGCTCGGTGAAGAAGCAGCTGGCATCGTTGGACGAGATATGAAGAAGGGTAAATTTGCTGGGATTTGAAGTTTGCATACCCTCATGACCTGCAGCAGCGCAACAACCTTGCTGCAACGGGTTATTCTTGATTATTTTCATTCTGAGCTTCACTGATTACTAATTTATGTGCAATTTTTTTACAAAAGTTTTGGATGAGTACACAGAGCTGAGAGCTCAATGGAAATGGCATGAAAGGAAGTATTAAGTTGTTTGGAAAAATGTTTTCTCTGCATTGGAAAATACTTCTGGGTATGATCCTGAGGTCTTGCTAAAACGCCTTCCTCCTGATGCACTTCAGGAAGAGCCTGCCTTGTTACGGTGACTTGCACTGTGTTGGTCACGATTGTCATGGTGACTTGCACTGTGTTGGTTATATCTGGTGGACACTTTTTGGTTTTGCTTATATTGGCTCCTGTGGACTATGTAGTTTCCTTAATTTTATTTTTTGCGAAGGCCCTATTTGGATGTCTGCTATGTCTATGTCATATTCTCTCCGTGTATTTTTATCTCGTTATGTGGCCCTATTTCTCCTCAAACTTTTCGTCTACATGTTTTTGGGCACTTTGGTGCTTACCCCTTGTATGGTTCTACATATTTATGGATGGTTGGTTATTGTGGTTATGCTCAGCCTGAAAGATTTTGTAAAGTATTTCAGCTGGTTTTCTTTTAGCCTGTGTCATAAAAATATATTATGGAAAATACAGGTATCTAAAACTATACTGAAAACTTGATTGTTTAACTTATTAAGATTTGATTTTGACCTTCTTTTATTATGTTTCTTGTAATCGATCCTCTTTTGTTGAAGCCTTGGAGAGAAATGGTTTACTTTTGTTTTTCACAAAGGCTAGAGAATGTTGTGAACGCTACTGTGGATGTTTGATTGCCCAGAGATGATGTTGATTTGATCTCTTTTGGGATTGATACCACTAATTGAAATTGATACCACCAATTGATGATGTTGATAATTTATGTAAAAGTTCATATGTTTTCTTGGATGGAACAACCAAATGTATTGCTTTGCTTCTTTTTTCACTATTCCCCAACATCCACAATTTTTCTCAAGTGTCAATACAATTTCTCTCACATGTCAATCTATTTATTCAAAAATATGTATTCGACAATCTTTTTCCAGTGCTCAGATTTATATCTACATTAATTCTTTGTAATTATATTGATTTCTCTGTAATTATGTAATTAGTTTGAGGCATGCTCACGACTGTCTAGATTACTTCTCTGTAATTATTGTGAGGAAGCTACCTTTTGTCATTAACACAATTTTTTTTTTCTTTTTCTAGAATGAGTTATGTTAAAAATATATATAATTATTTTCTTTAAAATACTTTTCAATAATTATATTGAAGTATTAACACAACTTTTTGTTTACAATGAGTTATATTCAAAAATATATATTTATTCTCTCTAAAATACTTCTCAGTAATTATATTGAATCATACATTGCTCTATTATTTTATATGAGATGATAATGATGAGCATTCTGCTGGGTTTGTGCCAATTCCTAAAAAAAAATACTTTTGTATTTTAGAATTGGTTAAAATTATAATGTGGAAGACAATTATGTTAACAATAAAATATGCTCAATCTTGTGGACTGATTTTCCGGAGACAAATTTTTGTATTAATTTATAATTTTATAGTTTTAGGAAACAACTCAATTTTATTTGAAGGCGGATTAGTATATTTAATTAGTATAAATATGGTTTGAAAGCAAACTGAGATTGTTTATTAAAAAATATTAAAATATTATTATATATAAAGTTAATTTTTTATTTAATATCTAAATAAGATTTTAGAAAATTTAATTTTTTTTATTTTAAAAAAATGAAGAGTAAAATATTATTAAAAAAAATGAGGAGTAAAATATTATTGAGAAAAATATAAAAAATGATGATAGGTATATTAATTTTTTTATTTATCGTTCCAGGATTTACAAAGATAGTGGTCTATAATTTGATTTTAAGCTAAATCTTGCTGTGAACACCAAAGCCAAATTCAATCAACTCTTTCATTGAAAACAAACATGTCTATCATATATGTAAACATTCAAAATGTGGAAGCCTTCCGAAAATATGTAAACGTTCAAAATGAGGAAGCCTCTGAAAACAGGTTGCATAGAGGATATTTGTTTAAAATTTTCTTATTAGAATAATCTAAAAAATTAGCAATTTTCTTTTAGATAAATATAGGATTATTTTTAAAAAATCCAAATTGTTGTGTTTTAAAACTATGAAAAGCTCTAGGTACAAGCTGCATTTTAGAATGAAAATTGAAAATAACATATAAATTATCTTAAATATAATATCTTTTAATAGAACTCTTAAACTTAATTCTTATTTAAATAATGTAAACAACAACAAAAGCAATATCATCTTACCATAACATGCTTCAAATCCTAGCATCTAAGTCTTCATTTTTTTTAAATAAAAAAATTAAATTTTCTAAAATCTTATTTAGATATTAAATAAAAAATTAACTTTATATATAATAATATTTTAATATTTTTTAATAAACAATATCAGTTTGCTTTCAAACCATATTTATACTAATTAAATATACTAATCTGCCTTCAAATAAAATTGAGTTGTTTCCTAAAACTATAAAATTATAAATTAATACAAAAATTTGTCTCCAGAAAATCAGTCCACAAGATTGAGAATATTTTATTGTTAACATAATTGTCTTCCACATTATAATTTTAACCAATTCTAAAATCCAAAAGTATTTTTTTTTAGGAATTGGCACAAACCCAACAGAATGCTCATCATTATCATCTCATATACAATAATAGAGCAATGTATGATTCAATATAATTACTGAGAAGTATTTTAGAGAGAATAAATATATATTTTTGAATATAACTCATTGTAAACAAAAAGTTGTGTTAATACTTCAATATAATTATTGAAAAGTATTTTAAAGAAAATAATTATATATATTTTTAACATAACTCATTGTAGAAAAAGAAAAAAAAATTGTGTTAATGACAAAAGGCAGCTTCCTCACAATAATTACAAAGAAGTAATCTAGACAGTCATGAGCATGCCTCAAACTAATTACATAATTACAGAGAAATCAATATAATTACAAAGAATTAATGTTGATATAAATCTGAGCACTGGAAAAAAATTGTTGAATACATATTTCTGAATAAATAGATTGACATGTG
Source organism: Pseudotsuga menziesii (assembly GCA_001517045.1). Lineage (NCBI taxonomy): Eukaryota > Viridiplantae > Streptophyta > Pinopsida > Pinales > Pinaceae > Pseudotsuga > Pseudotsuga menziesii. The sequence continues at coordinate 814,049 of LPNX010824811.1, read as the reverse complement.
AGAGAAATTGTATTGACCCTTGAGAAAAATTGCGGATGTTGAGGAATAGTGAAAAAAGAAGCAGAGCAATACATTTGGTTGTTCCATCCAAGAAAACATATTAACTTTTACATAAATTATCAACATCATCAATTGGTGGTATCAATTTCAATTAGTGGTATCAATCCTAAAAGAGATCAAATCAACATCATCTCTGGGCAATCAAACATCCACAGTAGCGTTCACAACATTCTCTGGCCTTTGTGAAAAACATAAGTAAACCCTTTCTCTCCAAGGCTTCAACAAAAGAGGATCGATTACGAGAAACATAATAAAAGAAGGTCAAAATCAAATCTTAATAAGTTAAACAATCAAGTTTTTGGTATAGTTTTAGATACCTGCATTTTCCATAATATATTTTTATGACACGGGCTAAAAGAAAACCAGCTGAAATACTTTACAAAATCTATCAGGCTGAGCATAACCACAATAACCAACCGTCCATAAATACGTAGAACCATACAAGGGGTAGGCACCAAAGTGCCCAAAAACATGTAGACGAAAAGTTTGAGGAGGTGAAATAGGGCCACATAACGAGATAAAAATACACGGAGAGAATATGACATAGATATAGAAGACATCAAAATAGGGCCTTCGCAAAAAATAAAATTAAGGAAACTACATAGTCCACAGGAGCCAATATAAACAAAACCAAAAAGTGTCCACCAGATATAACCAACACAGTGCAATTCACCATGACAATCGTGACCAACACAGTGCAAGTCACCGTAACAAGGAAGGCTCTTCCTGAAGTGCATCAGGAGGAAGGCGTTTTAGCAAGACCTCAAGATCATACCCAGAAGTATTTTCCAATGCAGAGAAAACATTTTTTCAAACAACTGAATACTTCCTTTCATGCCATTTTCATTGAGCTCTCAGCTCTGTGTACTCATCCAAAACTTTTGTAAAAAAATTGCACATAAATTAGTACTCAGTGAAGCTCAGAATGAAAATAATCAAGAATAACCCATTGCAGCAAGGTCGTTGCGCTGCTGCAGGTCATGAGGGTATGCAATCTTCAAATCCCAACAAATTGACCCTTCTTCATATCTCGTCCAACGATGCCATCTGCTTCTTCACCGAGCTACTATACATTTGCAGAGCTGATATCCCACCCAAATTTGAATTCCACGCGATGACGGAGTAGAGGGGCTGAGCTTATCATCCGTGACACTAATTACGCGCAGATGGTAGGTGAAAAGGTTAATTCTCTAGCGGCGAGCGGCGGTGGCAGCAGGATGGCAGTGGCAAGACGGAGGCGGACAGGGCTGCCGGGAGTGGGCCGAGTTTTGAAAATTTCCGTCAGAGGGACCCCTGCCAGGTGGCTTATCAGCATGAACGTACATGCTGGATAAGCTCAGCCCTTCATGAGATCACCACCCTTGGAGTTATGGATACAATAACAATGGAAATATTAAAAAGTAATATGGAACACACTTATGCCCAAAAAAAAGATGGAAACTTCCCATCCAAATGGTAGAACCATATGGAACAATGCAAAAAAATAAAAAACACACAAACTAGAAACTTTCCTCTTTATTTTATCTTAAGTTTCTATTCATGAATTTTTTTTTTCTCAATGTATTTAAGCCTCATTTTTATGGTATAGCACCAATAAGATTTTGAAAAAATTCTAAGAGAAATTAAAATAACTAAAACATTAATGTTGTAGTTTAACCATTTTTAAAACTTAAATGTACTTGCATGAAATTAATAGAAAAATTTGAAAAAATGGAAACTTCCCATTCAAATTGTAAAGTATATGGAAGAATGCAAAAAGAAAAAGAAAAAAACTAGAAACTTTTCACTTTTGTTTATCAAAGGTTTCTATTCATTAACTTTGTTTTTTTCTCAAATTATTTAAGCATTATTTCTATGATATAGCACCAATAAGACTTTGAAAAAATTCTAAGAGAAATTAAAATAACTAAAACATTGAAGTTGCAGTTTACACATTTCTAAAAATTAAATGTACTTGCATGAAATTAATAGAAAAATGTGAAAAAAATGGAAACTTCCCATCCAATTTGTAAAGCAATATAGAACAATGCAAAAAACAAAAAACAAAAACTAAAAACTTTTCACTTTAGTTTATCGGAAGTTTCTATTCATTAATTTTATCTTTTGCTCAAATTATTTAAGCCTTATTTCTATGGTATAGCATCAATCAGGTTTTGAAAAAATTCCAACAAAATTTAAAATAAATATGAAAAATATAAATAACTAAAACTAATGTTGCACTTTACACATTTCTAAAAATTAAATGCACTTGCATAAAATTAATAGGAAAAAGGTGAAAACAATAGGGCACGAACTAATAGGAGCCACGAGGTTGCAATGTTATTGACATAGTCACCTAAAGAGAAAGAGTGCTTTGGAAAGAGGCATTAAGTAAAATTAATATAAATGCTTTATAACATTGACTAGTTTCTTTTGACTATCTCATCAAATTTTAAACGCAGACATTATTTAGGGATTTGATTTCAAGGGGAGGACCTACTCTTTTCCCACTTTTCAATAGCAAAGAGAATTATTCCATACGAAAATAGTCTACAAAGAAATATCCTAATGGTCTCTTATGTATAAATCGACACTAACTCATTGATCCCCTAATCAAAAGTCAAGCCTCAAAAATTGGCAAAGAAGAACCTTTGTAAACACAATGTCAACTTGTAATGAATAAAAAATCTAATCCATAAGTGATCAGTGACATAAGTGGTTATCTCAAATAAAATATGTTCCTAGCTCCTAATACGTGTAACATGCTACTACATCTAAGAGTTTGTTTTACAAAAATTAACCTAGATCGACACGTAGTCTTGAAATCCATACCTATAACTATTAACAATACACACACACACACAAGTGGACCCTAGTTATTAACATAGAAATGGTTAGAGGAAGGACGACTAGAATAAATTGTGTGAAACTTGAAATAAAAAGGTACTCTACCAATCAAATATCTAAATATTTGTTGAAACAAAAGAAAGAGAAAAGGAAAAGAGAATATACATACAACTTATGTTTTTGTATCTTACTTCTATCTTTATATAGATATGTACATAACTTATACCACAAATCTAGCATAAGATGCTGAGAAAATTCTTGGACAAACAAAAACAAAAAATAAAATAAAAGTTTTAGCACCGGTCGACAACCATGGTTGCACATGCGAAGTTCTCACAAGCTGGCTTGACGACCATGGTCATCTGGGCTGCCACATAAATACAAAAACATAAAAATAATGGATACATCCTTGACCGAGTCAAATTCGTATTACAAGTCTAGAAAATACCCTATCATATTGATTCTAACTGTCAATCCATACACAAAGCCCATGCTGTGCCCATACTCCACAAGACCAAACATCAACCCACAAGAAAACACTTGCACACTACGCACCGTTCTTGCATAGTGCTTCTCTTTTGTTTTTCTTAAAAAAATAATAAAGTATATTTATTATATAAAACAAGGAAGGGATTGTGGTTATTGGATGACAACCATGGTTGTGCAGGCCATGTTGTAGAGGGTCAGCTTAGAAATCATGACAATCCAACCTGCCACATAACAAGCAACACATGAAAAATAATTAAATAAATAGAAAATTAGGGTGGGTAACACCCAAGGCGACTGTGTTGACCATGATATCTCTGAGACCAAATAGGGTTGTATTTGAGTTTAGGGTATGAAATTTGGCTTGGAATACACCCACCTATTTGTTTTTATAGTCAACAACTTTGGAATGAAAACCTTTGGCAAGAAGTTCAACCAGGTCCCCAAGATTGTTTTCTATTGGGTGGTGTATTCCAATCTAAGCGACCACAAAACTACCTCTTAACTGCTACAATGATATTATGTCTGCATTTATTTTCATATTTATAATAAGAAAATTATCCATAGGGAGCCAGATACTCTACATACACCAATGTTTCCATTACTAGAATCTCTTCAAAGTTGCGTCCTTGCACAACCTAGCAAGGAAGGAAGCCCATGTGGGTTCTTATGTGCAAGTGAGAAGAAATTGGGGTCATTCATGAACCAATAAAAAATCCTTTGCATGTTGAGGAAATGGTAAATGTAAGAGAGTCCATTGTCAAGCTAACTTTTCCAAAGTAAACAAGAAAAGGGGGATCATAATGCACCAGAAATTTAGGGGTTTTTTCTGTGTAAATGGGAGATAGGAAGAAATAATTTTTTCAATATTAAGCAGCACAACATCGATTTGAAAATTGGACCTCATGAACAAACTCTTCAAAAACAAGCTCAAATTTAGAGGTAAAATCGGAGTAGTAAATGCTTATGAAGTTCAATGTTTGCACATCTTAGAAATTATTTTCTTCTCAACATTCAAATTCCTTGTTGATATTCTGCACTCATTCAAAAATCAAAGTAATCTAAGGATTCTAGGAATAGACAGACAGAACAACCACAACATTTGGCATTTTTTCCCATCACAATACATAAACTATGGAAAACAACCCCACTAAAAACCCAAAAATCAACACGTTCTCATGTGGAGGCAACGTAAATTGTATTAAGAAAGGATTTGAAGGATGATCTATAACTCTACTCTAGGTGCACAGTTGCATGTCCCCTTGACTCTAAGACTTCAAGTGAAGTGTTTCATTCACCCAGACTACATGCACCATGCAGCTCGACTGCAACTACTTTATTCAATTTGAAAATCCTTGTCAGGGCATCATAATGAGCAGGGCATCTACAAACATCTGAGTCTGATAAATTCAGAGCAGTACAAATCTATTCATTATTGATGCTACCGATAATAGCACGTAATAGTACTAACCAAATATTTTAAAGAGGCTAACATCTTCCTGTCTCTGCATGGTGAGAAACACATATTGAGGTAAACATCAACCTCAAACAACCAATCACATATTAGAAATTGCTATTTTAAAATTTGTTTCTCTAACTAAAATTTCCTTTCCTAAGTTCAAACTGTAGTTTGCTGTGAAAATTTGACAATCACCCCTGGGCTAATGTTCCTGACCAAAAAATATATGTATGGGACATAACAAGAAAATATACTTATGGGTGATAGTCGGGTGTTGATTGTACATCAAAAATACATTTCTCTATTATAATCTATTGAGGAATGGTCCAGAGAGATGGCTTAGAAGTAGAGAAACATCTATTAGAAATGCTTCAATTAGGTGGAAAACTATGATTTTTCTTTTTGAAGTGATATGCAACTGACTTAAATGGAGAGTAGGAAATGGAAAGAAGATAATACTAGGACACATGGGTAGGTTGTGGTTGGGATCATGGGATGTTGGATCAGATTGAAACCCAAGGTCCTAAATTAGGTTACCAACAATAATTCTATGAGCATCAACATTTTGAACGTCTTGAAAGGATACGGTCTCACCCAAGAAACTCATAGGGATTGAAAAGACTAATTATAGGAAAGGGAATTGCAGAGATTCAACATATTCGTTTAAGCATTCACAATAATACATTGATAAACATCATATTCATGTGCCATAACACATTTAGATACATAATATGGTACAATAGTCGGTTCATACTTCCACTCATTAGCATAGGGTATTACATCATAACTCAGAGAGAAATATTCGTAATAAGAACTAACATCAACCCGATTGAATCCCATATCTTTCCTCTTTATACAAAAGTGAGATTGTTATGTCTCTTTCAAACAGTATTTTAACTAATCTATTTGCTTACATTAACAAAATAATAACTATATAATGTAAAGCACTGTTTACGATGTTGGGAATAATTGCTACAAAAATTAGAACTATGTCAATTATAGTGCCAACATAAGCTCCTTATAGCTCTAGTTGAAGCTCTGAGGGACTAGGGATATATTTTTCTAGAGTAGATTGAGGATTTAGTTGACTCTACAATTATCAAACAAGAATTTTTAAAGGAAGAAGACCCGTGATTTGAGGATAAGGTGGACAAATATATCTAGAACAAATTTAAAAATGATCTTGAGGACAATCGTGTTAGACTGGTGGATCGTAAAGATGTTTTGATATGGCATAGGAATTCTACAAGTGGTGATTATAACCCCAGGATTGGCTACAATGTTATAAAAGAATAAGAAGATATACTAGAACTGCAATGGTGGTTCACAACAACTTGGAAGTATAAGTTTCATTTAAAGAAAAAGATCTTCTTATGGTTGTCCCTTTCTAAAAAGGTCATTGTTTGGGACATTATGCTTTAAAAAGTATGATGTGGACCTGGAAGATGTCCTCTTTGCAAAGAAAATGGTGAGAATATTGAAAATCTATTTATCTTTTTTTCTTATATTAAAAGAATGTGGGAATTTACCCCCTGAGGTGTAGACCACTTGGCAACCGTGCCGGTTAAGGTGTACGGGTTGTTAAGCATGACAAGTGTTCAAACCTCATTGTAGACTTGAGATGCATTTTGGGGGTTAGCGTACTCTCCTGGAGGTTATAGTGGTAGTGGTCGGAATCGACCCCGTGTCAGGTGGTACGAAATCGGCTATTTGTCGATTCTGCCAAATACAAAAAAAATGTGGAAATTTGTTTCATAGGTTTGTGGTATACAATTTATATGGGAAAGGAAAGTTCTTGAAGGAGCTTTGGAGACTTGGACATACAATGTAGCCTTTGTTATAGCGTGATTTTCCACACTTGATACATCATGATTTGATGGCCTTTCTCTGTCCTTATGCACACTCACTACATCCCATTTTCTCACCATTACCCTGATGCTCCAGTTGAACCCCTAAAAATACATTTTTAAATATATATACGTGGGTCACAAATTTACACCCCGCGTATATGCAGCTTACACCATTGTCACCCATGTAGATTGGTTTTTATGCTCAAAACATAAAAATATTTGGAGTTTCCCCATCAAGTAATGAATGACTTGATCCCACGGGGTATTCACTTAGTGAAACCATGTCACAACACCTTCATTCATGGGATATTAGCTAATACCCCTAATTTAACAAGATATTAATATTACTTACAAAATTCCTTTTGTTCATCCCCCCTCCCAACGCATATTTCCAATTAAAAAACCCATATTTTTACAATATATTACTTATTTTTACTAGAAACCTCTTTTTATACCCCCCAATACCTATAAACCTCCCATACCCTATTTCCTGCCCCCCAATACGTACAACATAATAACTTATTTTTTACAATTAAAAACCCACCTTAATGAATGAACATGATAAGATATTGCTCAACAAGATGAATCCCTTGTGCTTGATCCTTGGCCTTCCATATGTCGAGAAATGCTCTAATTCTACCCTTCATTTCCCATTGAGGAGCTATATATTGAGCTATTGTGAAGCATTAAAGGAGGATCATTTCGGAGAGTAAAGAGATTATAGCGAAATTGTGCCCCATTCTTGTATGCTTGAGTTTACATCCCTTTGTCCTTGAATTATCCATTAGTGCTCTTTCCCAAGCTTTCCTTTGTCTTTTTGAGATTTCTTTTGTTTGGAGGATTTAAGTGGTGGAGCCCTAGGTGGAAGGACTCGGATTCTTGATTTCAACGAGGTACCAACATAGGTTGTCATTTGTATCTCTGTTTATATTAATATAATATCTATTTCTCATCTATTTTCATGTGTAATTATGAATATTTGTATATGGATACAATTAATTTCTATACATGATTAAATTGAATATGCTAGATTAGACTCTAATACTTTCTATATCATTCTTTTATATCTCTTTGTTGTTGAGGATGAAGTGTAGGGACAAGTTTGGTTGAAAGCTCAACGAGGATCTTCTTCGAACGTTGGATTAAAGGTATGATTCTTATCCCTTAGTGTTTATTTCATTTATATATTTAGCATGCTTGATAATGGATTGGTTTATGGTGTCATATTGTCTATTGTGGTCCACCCCAATCCATAGTAATTTTTCTTTGTAACAAAATTAGCGTCTCCACTGCGCAATTTTCTTTTTCGTTGGGGTTTGGGTGCATGTTTTGGTCGATTTTGTCTATGCTTCTCTACATTTCTGTGTCGCGTTCAGTAGTTTGTTAATTCCTTGGAAGTCCCTTGAAGTGGTTTTAATCTTATCTTACTTTTTTCCACCCTTCTCTTTGTATACATGGGTCATAGAACTAACATTCATCTATATACGCAGGTTGTAGTCTACACAATCGCGTACATATGCTATTGTTCCTTGAATAGTCGCATACATATCCTTTTTTGCTTGGGATCTTGATGTGTGAAGGTGTTGGGTGGGTTGTGAGTGTGGTTGAGTATTCCTAGGTTCCTATTCTACCTGTTGGATGCTTTTGTTGTGACAAGAGACCTCTTTTTCATTGTTTTTTCTTTGAAATTAGTTCTTGTCATTTATATCCTTTTTGTTTTTCCATTAGTGCACTAGTATTATTTGTATCAGTGTCTTGATTGGCTTGTGTTTTCTGCTTGCTATAGGGTCTGAGAGTTTTTAGAGACTTTTTATTGCATTTTCATTCATTTATAGTGAAAATACAAAAAATATTTTTATCTTTGCATATTTATTGCATTGTAAATATGCATTCAATTTGGTACTTGCATTAGGTTTTCTTAGATGAAGTTAGTGTTCAGGATTTCATATAGGAAGGATTGCATTGGCATTTGAAAAGGAAATAATTTTGTGCATCACATGTAGTGGCATACCATTTTTCATGTTTGAAAACAAAGTTTCACTTGGCATTGTTTTTCAGGTATGCATATTTGGTTTATTACTAGGTCGTAACATCCCTAGTTGCACATCCATTTCCCTTGACTAATCACAGCTCTAAAATTAATTCTTAAATTAAAATTGATTACAATGATTTTATTTTATAGGGTGCACCAATAAGCTTAGGTTGTAGAATCTTGGAATAAGGTGTTGTGAGTAAACTTTTTCAAAGACTATGAAAGAAAACAATTAGGTGTCTATTCGGGTGAGAAGTGAAATCCTTGGTATAATTAGTGTTATTAGGAGGCTCCTCTTACATAGGATTTAATAATGTGGCAACACACACATTAGTGGTGGGGATAACCCCCTGCTACTTTTTTTTGAGCACCAGAGATATTTCCAGGATCTTATTCGTATCTAGGGGTTTCTATTGTACCTTTGGTACTTTCAAGCTTTGGGCTTTGTTACCCTTCCCATACGGGAGATCCAACCTGTAACTATCTTCCTTAGCATTGGTTTTATTGGGGTGAACTTAGTTGTCTTACCTAGGTAACATCGGGGGTAATTGTAGAGGTTTTTATGTCAGTGTCTTGACCAGGTAGGGGTTGTACAACACAATCGCTTTATGTGTTGAAGCTGAGGGCCATTATAATTGGTTACACACCTATGCTTGTAGTGTATGAGAGTATTAGGCCTTTGTTAGGTGAGACATACCTGTTGCATTTGGGAGATCACTTATCCTCCCTCTTTTTTTGTTTTCATTTGACCAAGTTTTACTTAGGGGTGTGCTCTTTGTGCAGTAGTTGGCTTTAGGGATCGTAATTAGTTGAGTTTTTGTTATTTTTTGGAGTCATTGTGGATACATTTTTGGCACCTTAATGATCTCTACATTTAGCAAGACTATTTCCTTGTGACCCCCCTACTCCTCTTTGAGAGAGGATTAGGTGTTCTAGGAATCCCCTTCACACTGTGATTCCCATACAGTTCTCACCATGAGCACTACTTCAGAGTCCTCGGATTTTGTTTTGTCCCCATCATATGGAACGGGGGTAGGAGCCTTTAAATTTCCTCCTTCATCTACCATATGCATACCTGGGACCTGTTGGCAGTTAGCAACAAACCCTTCATTTTTTTTAAATGAAAAATGAATCAACTCTCTTTTATGATTTAACTTTTAAAGATTATAAAAGAGTACCTTCAGAATCTTCGATTCTGAAGGTACTCTCAATTGTAGAAAATCTAAGAGACATATTAGAAGTTTATGAAAACATTTTCATAAATTTGATAATTAGCAGCTGTCAGTCTCATAAAATTTATATATGATCAATTTTATCATTAATTAATCTATTTGATTATATATGTTGATTTAAGAGATTTAAAAGGATAGCATGCTAATGGGTGTTTAAAGAAAACACATTTTGAATTTGTTTGGGGCTTGGTATTGATAAGATATTATAAGTTCTTGAAATCACTAGAACTAAAGGTGATTTATTAATTAAAATTTTTATTAGACCTAAAGTTCAAATTTCATATATAACTTAATATCATATCATTGCTTTGAAAAAATTGTATATATATAACTAAGTGAGTGTGCAAATAAATGAATATTATTTTCATGTGTCATATAAATATAACCATAATAGTTTTATAAGCATTATATCCTATCGAATCTGGTTTTGGGACATAAATGGTTGGGATTTCATAAAGTTTTAAAACTATATTTCAAAATGAAACTTCATGTATATACATGGTTTGCGTGTCAATAAGGATGATTATTTAGTTGCATTTCAAGAACATTAGGGTTTATTATGATAACACTATATCATCATGTTAATAAACACGACTACCTTCCACGTGTTATCTGGAGTAAATCATCAATTGATAGTTTTTAATGAAGAGACATGACTCATATGGCTAATAGACAACATCTGTTACCAGGATCGCTGCTTTGGTATGAAGATTTGGTTAATACCTATCAAATTAATTGACAGTTGTGAGTGTTATAATTAATTCGTATCAGTAAAATTTAGTGTTATATATGACTGATAACCATTCCATTCATGATGCTGTACGAGCTCATCATTCCAGATTTAATGTCATAAATGTTTTGATTTGTAATCCCTGAATCGAATGATTTTTGATATGAAGGACTAGTTAGGGTTTGAAATATCTTTTGCATTCTTCTTTCTGAAGAATTTCAGTTAGTCGTGATTAGTCCATTCATTTATCATAGAGAAAACACTGACTGTTGAGTTAATCATCTCTAAATTTGGTTAAAATGGCCAAAGTTGAAGCTCTCATCTCTGTCAGGTATGAAGCATGTGAGGATTTTACATTTCGCGTAATGTATTATACCTGGGTACCTATCCCTTCCATCTTCACGACTTCATTAATTTCAATTCGTGACCATAGTAGTAGTGAGGGAGCTATGGCTCCGCTTAGTCGATTTGAAATTTCAGGACTGAAGCTTGCCAAAGCCGATGAGAAAGCTGCTTTGTTATTTGAAAATATTGGATGGGGTCAGTTCTTCAGGTGTTTTAGTGGCCATAACATGGAGGTCACTAAATAGTTTTCTTTGAGTTTTAAATAAAATGTAGCTCAGATTGGAGATTTCAAGTTGATCATAGATGAAGATAAAATTGCAGAAGATACGAAACTCCCTCAAACTGGAGAGCGATGGTTTAAAGGTGGGAAAGTAAATAAGAAGGAATGTCAGTCCTTGCTGTTGCCCTTATCGGCCAGTGCAAAGTTGAAGATTGGGGTTTCGGTTAAGTTTTTAAAGCCAGAATGGCGAGCATTATATGAGATTTTAGTCAGGTACATATCATGTGATGGACGATTCTCTCATCTGCATTATTATCATTTGCGACTACTATTAGCATTAAAAGGATTTAAACTTAATCTTCCATTTTACCTATTGCAAAGTCTAAAGAAAATGGCACATTCGGTACAAACTACCATAGGTAATCCTGATAGGAGTATGTTCCATCATGGTCTAATTAAAATATTAATCCAGCATCAACTAACTCTTAACTGTAAATCTTGGGATGAGTTTTTGATTGAATGTCAATTAGGGCCAACTCAGTATTGGCCAAACCCTCCCCCCAATACCCGTACGAAACGTAACACTCTAGTAAAATCTGAAATTGGTGATGTTCGTAAGGATGAACAAAGGATAAAGAGCTTCAGGCAGCAAAACCACCTATAAGTACTTGTATCAGTGATGATGGGGTCGTGAATGTAGCTCCCTATTACGCTGAGACAACCTTGGACCAATCCCTATCTGACAAGTGCTTTAGTACACCTATAGAGGTAGAGGGCAAATTAACCAAAAATGAAGATGTTGATGTTGTTAATTATGAAAACCCCTCTGATTTATGTGGTGATGAGTCCATGTGTAAACTAGAGCAATTAGCGCAGGTGTGTTGTGACAAAGGGGGTTTTGAATCAAATGGTCTTGTGTTTGTTCATACAAGAAGAATTACTAGAAGTATGAATACTACACCTACAACCTTTGTTCCTACGGCCACTCAACATAGTACTTAGCCAATGATTGTCCATCTTGAGGATGATGTTCCATCATTGAGTCCCGAAACCACACATATGGATGAACCTACTCTTATAGAGAATAATCGTGAAAAATTGGCTAAAGATAATACAGAGTCAGGTAAGTTTGAAGCTACTCCATCATGTATGGACGCTTATGGTTCGGGCCCCGAGCCATCTTTTATGAGCTTTCCATCACCTGGTCAAGATATATATAATCTTGATTCTTCTCAAGCAGATGATTCGTGTCATGACAAGGAGGAAGAAACTCTCCAACAGGTCCTTGACAGGGTATATGAGACTAAAATTGTAGAATTGAAAAATGAACTAAAACAGTGTCAAGCTAATGCGGCCTTGAAAGAGGTGGAAAATAAGACATTCAGGGAAGAGTTATTTAACTGGATTAATAGATGGAAGGAAGTGAACCACAAGGAGAACTAATACAAGAAGGCAAAAAAATCAATGATAGATACAAACCAACACTTGCTTGAATGAGTAGAACAACAGAAGCTAGTAATCATCAGGCTCAAAGCCAAACTTTCCGAAGCCAGAAGAGTGGTCAATTTACAAAATAGAACCTAATGATTGTTTCTATTTTTAGTTATATGGTTATCTCTTTGTCAATAGGTAATAAAAGCTTTTTAAATGCATGCCTACAAAATCGCAGATTTTGCAGGCATGCACATAATTTATTGTTCTTTTGTTATTTCTGTTAAAATTTATTTTAAATAAGATTCTCATGTTTGTTTAAATACGTGGACATGGTATCATTATGTTCAGCAAATACAGGATATTTTGGATCTCAGTTGGAAGACGTTGATGCTTCTTGAATATTGGAATTTCGACATAGCCACGAATGTGCCAGTTCCTTTAAATCAGTAGATGTTTCAGGCTAGTCGTTTTTTATTATTGTTATCCTATAATGACAAGTGTCTGTTGAAGAGATTTGATGCACTTTAATAGTGATAGGACTCCTATATTATTGCATACAACATTTATGAAAAAACAGAATACAAAGACTAGTAGGATTATATAAACTAGTAATTTTGATGTTAAAGGGATGGAGTGACGGAAGAGAAACATCATTGAAATATTATTTTGGTACTAGTTTTGTTCCTGACTAAAGTTTTATCTTTGGAAGTGGAATGTGACTAGAAATTCTCAGACTGATATCGTTGATCGGTATTATTTTGGATACTCTTTTTATATTTCAGTATATAATCTTCTACTTATAATATTGATGTAGTATACTGGGTTATGCTTGTATTAATTATGTGATATTACACTTTGTCAACACAATATTTTTATTTGAATTAGTATGTTATTATAGTTGAATTAATCAGTGTTTTTATTGAAAATTCAAGATATAATGATTTGCATATTTATGTTTATTTGATCTCATTTGTATTTTTGCGATGATTTCATTTTGAACATTATCTTTTATTCAAATATTTAATGTTGTTTATTAGTTATTAATTAATTAAACATTTTAGAAAAATTTGAAATAATCACTTATTTCAATTTTTCTGTCAGGGTAATTTATAGCAGGATGATTTAAAGTGGATGGTTTAAATATTCTCATTTAGATCTTACTCATTTATCATTATGTTTATCTTTATATTAATTGATAATTAATATAATATCCAAATTGCTCTCAGCTAAGATAGGATAGATAGGATAGTTAAGATAGTTAAGTTAGTATTATCTTAGTATAGTTTAGATTTAACAGTTGTTAAATAGAATTTGAGTAATTTTAGAATAATTATAATAGTTTTTCTTTAAAAGTTAGAATATTAAAAACAAAATCATATAAAAATCGAAGAATTTCATTAAGAAAGAAATTATAGGATAACTTATGTAGTAGAGAACTAATTTTAGGGTCCATTTAGGTAGAAATAACATTAGGATAAACTTTCACTGAATTTTAGATCTCCTTAAGAGAAAATTCAGTTGGTAGCAGGACCACAACCTGCGAGGTTTTGTTATTCCAAACATACCGGAAGCTAATTTAAGCTACTTGTGTGGACATAACCTCGTTAGTTGGCCTAGGTCAGAAAATCGGGCCAACAAATGGCGCTAGAAGGAGGGCCTGTTAATGATTAATGGCAGAAAAAACTAATGATACATTTTCAACCAGCCAACATCCTCCAGAAGTCAGCAGATCACCGTTTATAGAAACTATTAGGAGAATCCTCGAACGTGATCATATCACATCTCCATTTACTCCTAAACAAAGTACTCAAACTTTGGAAGAATCAGGACATATTCTTACAAGAGCATATGCCAACTAACTTGGTGTATCTCCGATAGATTATGGTCTACCTAGGCAACAACGATGTAATCCGCAATTGAACATAGTTACTCAAGATTTGCAAGAAGCTGATAGCACTCTGTTGCCCACCTATTTCGACTAGGTGGCAACTCCATGTACATGAAGTTGTACATAATTGTACCTTAGAAAAATCTGAGGATTTTTCACTTCTGTAGGGCTATTGCCCCTTTGTAAAACGAAATGTCCGCTCCCCTGCGTGGGAAAATTAATGTAATTTTATGTGCTAGTATGGGTCATATGATACGGATGCCACACCATGGAACGGGTTGTTAGGGAAGTCCCCTCATCGAGTGTTTTTCCCTTTCCAATTGACCTTGTTGTACAAACGAGTTTAATCGGTTTGGTTTTCACTCAAAATCCTCTAAAGTGGTGACGGGCGTTCTACCAATCAATTCCATGAGGTTGCTAAGGCTTTAAAGTGTGATTCATGACCATGCTAGACACTTGTATAGAGTCTTGCAGAGTTTCGTTGTGTTCTTGTATTTTATTTATTTTTCCCAGTTAATTAATTTCACCCCTTGGTGATTAATTAACTCAATTTTGATATAATAATGTAATTTCTTAAGCATGGCATTTTGTAATAGGGGCTATGAATGCAAAGTTAATTCCTATGAAACCCCCTAAGCAATTTCTTCGAGTCCCATGTCATTGTGATGAGTGGTTGAGGAGATAGACCATTTTTGTCTAAGCAAGGTCTATTTTTCCTAGGGAATTAATTAATTTCCCTAAGTCAAAATTCACATTTTTTGATTTTGAATTAAAAAATCAAAAAATGCCATGGTAAGTTGGTTTGGGGGTTCCTAAGCCTAGGAAAATTTATCCCAAAGTTTTCCACCCCCCCATGGCCTAGATATAATTTTTTCAAGTTATTTTTTAATTTTTCTAAGTCAAAATTGGAAAATTTAAAAAATTAAATTGGAAATTTTAATTTAAGGTGAATATTTATTTTAGCCTAAGTCTAAGGTAAAATTTTATTATGGAAGCAAATGGCTAAACTCCAAGCTAAGTTGATGAATTTCCAAACCCTAAATAGTGGGGGCGCTAATGTTCAAACCCTCACATATGAAGGCGCTAGCCATAGAAGAAGCCACCAAATTATAGGGAGGCGCTACTATATTAAGTGGAAGCGCTAGCATTGGAGGCATCAAGGTTAAAAAAGGAGGAGCGCTAGTCTATAAAGAGGGGACGTCTACCAAAATGGAAGCGTCATACTATCTAGAGGGCGCACACTAATTTAGTGAGGGTGCTATTATATGGAGGCGCTACACCATAAATAGTGGACGTCAAGGGTTTAAAGGGGTGCTATTATAATAAGAGAGCGCTATTTTAATAGAGGGTGCTACCTATTATGAAGAGGGCGGCCATATTTAGTGGGCGCCACCACAAAATAGAGGTCGCCACTACAAATGGAGGGCGTCACAAGATAGAGGAAGCGCCAAGAATGGGGATTCGCCACCAAATCTAGAGGAAGGGCGCTAGCCATTTAGGCCCACGTTTTTTACATAGTCAAAGCTAAAATTGGAGTTTTCCCACCATTTTGGAGGGGCGCCTAGCCTAGCCTATGGGCCCATTTTATTTCCATTTTTATTTCTTAACCTAAAAGCTCATCTAATGGTGGATATTTATCCAAAGACCTAGATCTAAAGATGGAGAATACTTGGACATGGATTAAGCTTATGGCCTTTGATTAAGAATTAATCTAAAGGTGGAGATTAATGGAGAAGAATAGAAAGCCAAATACCTAGATCTAGTGGGTAATATTAAACCCTAGATCTAGATCTAATCTCAACAATTTATCTTCAATAGGTTGGGGTTTGCCTCAACTATTTAATGAGGGTCTCACTCCCTCATTAAGGATCTCTCATGCTATTGTTATGCTGCCGAAAATTTCTTGCTCTCATATTCTCTTACTATACTTTGTATTGAAGATTTGCCCAAGTTGGGCCATTAAATAAAATTTCTTTGGAGGGATACTATGCTGCAAGCTCTTTCATGATCCGAATATTTGTAAGGTAACCTTGTATTTGTCTTGTTTGCATTTATTGTATTTTTCTAGTTAGCTCTCCACAAAGTGTTTTGTGGAGAGATTAAAGAATAAAAGTGTGTTTATTCTTTCTTGTGAATGATTTGACATTTCTTACAAAGTGTTTTGCAGGAAGTGTTAGGTATTCATCACTAGGATTACAATTCTTGCAGGCATAGAGTTATTTGTAGGTTATTCAAATCAAGGAGATCTCTCAAAAAATCTTATTCCGGCAACCTGTTTTAAATTCGGCCATCTATTTCCAGCCTTCCTGAAAAGGGGTTTATTTCACTGTATAGTGAATGTAACCCTTGTTTTAGGGCCCCAACCCATTATATATTAATTAGGGCTTATATTTATACTATTTAAACACTGTTCAGCTAAGTTTTTTCGATATTTCTTCTCTGATTCTTACAGTTATTCTGAATATTGCAATTGTATCAGTTCCATCCTATATTTATCTACACTTTGAGCTTAATCGTGGTATTCCTCGTCTGAGATCAAGCAATTGAGATCAGAACGCGAAGCGCTCAAAGCTATTATAAATATTTGTCTGTCATTCAGTCTGCATAATAGTTTCCAGCCCTTTAAATCGCTCATTTCTGCAATATTTTACACTCATATTTTATATGTAAATTTGTAAATTTGGTACTAATATTTTAACAACAACTTTTAGTGTTTTTATGTGATTTCCAGCGAAGAATAGCTCATTGGTTTGTGACAGGTTATGCACATTTTGAAGGATATTTGATGCCCGAATAGGCCCAGAATTCCCTCAAACTTCAACCGGTTCAAAAGGGGTTCCAATTCTCAACCCTCTCTCTCATATCTTTTCCAATTTATTGTAAACCCCAACGAGAGTCTCTTGGGGTATTCTGTAAAGTCTTGTAAGGCATTTGTAATTTATAAGTAAGTAGATTAGGAAGTAAGGTAGATAACTAGTTCTATTTCCAACTACCCACCTATCTTTGTGACAGACTATCATCTCTGTCACAAAGATTGTTGTGAGGTGAGTTTACTGTAGTTAGTTGAGTATTTATTTCAAGTTTATGCAACTTTACTTTTCTGTTTAAAAGTAATCATACAACCCATCAAACCTGTGTATCCTCTATCCACTTGTTATCTCCCTTTAGGGACTTCAAGCTGGATATGAAAAACAGGTGAAGTGGGGGCTTAGGTAATTAAATAACTTTCATTTTTACCCACTACAATCAAATATTTTATTTCCCAAGTCATTTGTTAATCACTTTAAAATAAACACTACATCTTAACCATCAAGATTAAAATTTACTCTTAAAACTTACCAACAACAACTTCCCACATCCTGCTCCTCTACTCGGTTATCACCCTTCAGGGTACTCCGAGATATGACCAGGGGACAGGGAAGTCTTAGTTTAATAGGCATCCATCTAGCCCTTTTTCTGTCAACTAAAAACAATGACCTCAGGAAGCTAGAAGGGGTAGCAGACCGCGGGCGGTCTCTAGGCGCTTCGACGTCCTCCTTGTTGAGAACCGGGGCATTGGGGATTGACCTGTGAGCTACGGGCGGGCTTTGCTCCCACTTTGTTGAGCGCAACAGCATTCCTTCTTTGGCTGGAGAATTTCTAGATCGGGGTAGTCACACCACCGATCCTAAAACTTAATCCAAGAAGAAAAACTTTAATAAAATTAACTAAAATAAACCAAGAGACATTTCAAAACTGGTTCTACAACATTTTACTATTTCAAGCACTCTTTCACTACAATATTGCACTACAAATTTTTACTTCCAGCACTTTACATTTCAGTTATATTTACTTTCAATTCTGCAAATGGTCATGTGGTAAATTATTAAACTGCTCAAGGTCTTTTCATACTTTTAATTTACTGCTAGTTAATATTCTTCACTCATAATATTTTTCTGTCATTTGTGAATCTGACTCACTGTCCATATTGATAAATCATCTATACATCGTTAATGCTTTATTTTCTCACAGTATATAATTATATCGCTTATTCATTTATTTCATGGTTATTGATTAATTTAAATCTCAATTTTATTGGTTCATAAAGACACAATCTATTTTTAGACTCCATTTATAATAAGCACTGGTCTTGTTTTATATAAGGTCTTAACCTTTTTCTTTTTAAACGATCCCATTAATTAATCAGTGATTAATTAATAAACCTGGAACTTAGTTTTCCCATAGGGACTACCCCCCTTGGCTCTGTTGGGATCTTGCCTAAACGGAGGAGTTGTGGACTGTGGTGACAGTGGTCCCCAGCTCTCACTTGCCCCCAAGGACACACATAGCAGGTTGTGACTTTCCTGCATCTTAAAGTGTGAATTAGGCGGAAACACACTCCACGTTATCAAATTAGAAGTCATCAAAGACAAACTACTCAAACAAGCATTGCTAGAAGATTAACTTCAGTAGGCGGTTTTGATCAACACCTTCTCCTCCCGAATCACCACCTGATAGTCCAAGATCATCCAATTCAGGGAGTTCTTCAGGTTCTGAGAGAAGCCCTATGGAAGGAAACATACCTGTGGGGGGAGGAGCTAATCCTCCACCTAATCCACAACTCCCTTGGCTGAGAACAGCTGCTGTAGCTGTCCATGGTGTACAGCATCCTTTGCCTAAACACTCAGATAAACTTCTTCTTAAGTTTAACCTAGATGATAAGGAACCTGCAGAGGTGCATGTAGACAAATTCATGTTAGCTGTTCAAACCATGAACGTTCAGCATGAAGATGTGGTTTTTCTATTATTTCCTCTAACTTTTGAAGGAAGAGCCTCTACCTGGTACTTTTTGTTAGTACAGGGATCAATCACTAATTGGGGTGAATTTAATAAAGTTTTTTTAGATAAATTTGGGGAAGATAAAACACCTGCTCTTTTATCTCTAGAGTTATCTCGGATTAAAATGTAGTCTAAAGAAATAATTAAATATTTTAATCAGAGGTTTCTAACATTAAAAAATAAAATTCCAATTGCTTCTCAACCACCTGAGGATATAATTATTGAAAATTATACTTCAGCATTACCAAAATATTCTGGGAGGTTTGTTAAGAGAGCTGGGAAAACAACGTTGGTAGAAACTTTTGAGGAAGCCATTAAAGTCGAGAAGGATTCTATGTCCTATGAACTAGATAGAAGTGAGAAATATGATACTTTTCCTCGTAGGAAGATTGAAAAACTTAATTCAGAAAAAGATAAAGCATTTAATGTAGAATAGCTGCAAAATGCTATTCGAGCATTAACCAATGAAGTTGTAGGATTAAAGAAAACCAATTCTGAAGCTTCCTCTTCTAGGGGATATTTCAGAAATTAGTTTAGACAAAATCCAAAAACAAATAATAAAACAAATACACCACTTGACATAGCAACAAATGAAGAAATTTTTAATATAATTCGAGCTGTTTTATCTTTATCTGAAACTCCTTCTAATCAAGAAATAATGGAAAATAAAGAAGAAGAGGAATCAGAAAATGATGAAGAATCGGAGGAACCTCAACAAGTTAATGGTCATTTCTGGGACAGTCTTGTAAAAGAATATGAGAGTAAAAGTCCACCTACAGGACAACATGCCTATAATAGTCGTAGTAGAACAGTCGCAAACACTCCTGGAGCTTCGTCAAGTTCTACTCCAAATAATGACAACAATAATTCACAACCTAATAAACAAACTCAATCTAGAAAACAGACTCAATTAACCAAAAATACCCAACCCATTCAAAATGCTCCAAAATTAGATTTACAATATGATATAATTGAATATTTAAAGAAGATACGTGCAAACATCAGTATGTACGACCTTCTTAAAATTTACCCAATGCCTAACAGTCATGTTATAAATCCTGCCATGAGTTCAATTATTCCTAATGCAAAACAAAATGTTGCTCCAAACAATTCTAATGATGATTCAACAACAACCGATAAAGGAAAATTAATAGCTGATAAAGCCTCGCTAATAGGAAAGAATTCTAAATCAACCACGCCCCCATTCTTACTTACCTTTGAGATTTTCAATAGGAATGTTCACAATTGCATGGTAGATTCCGGAGCATCCTCCAATGTGATGCCTTTATCAGTATGCAAAAGGTTGAATGGAAAATATGTTCCATCAAATTCCTAAATAACTCAATTGGACAGGACAAATATGAAGGTTGTAGGGGAGATGAAAGTCGTCTTAGTCAATATTGCTTGTAACCCTTCAGTTTTTCAAATTATAGATATTGTTGTTGCATATATTCCTGATGCATATGGGATATTTTTAAGTAGAGATTGGTCTCAACAATTGAATAGATTTTTTCCATGGATTGGTCAACATTATGGTTACCTAAGAACGAAAATTCAAATCAAATAAAGATAAATAGAGAAAGATATATGAAGCATACTGTGACTGAACTACATGATCCTAGCGAGCCTGTTTTATTTTCAGATTGCATTATGGGAAATTACATGTATGAATTGGGATTTGGTAATTTTAAAGCTGAAAACTCTGCTTTTTCTGAAAATAAACAACAATCAGAAATTAGCAATGTGACATCTATTGCTCCTGACTCTTCATTCAAAGAAATTATAATGATGTAGATAATCTTAATATTGTAAACATTATAGAAAGTAAATTATTTGTTAATAGTTCTACTTGGACTCTATATTTTCATGGTACGAAATCCAAAGAAGGAGCCGGAGCTAGTTTCCTATTGATAGACCCTTAGGGAAATAAAACATGTATAGCTTGTAGGATGGAATTTAATTGTACAAACAATACTATGGAATATGAAGCTTTAATACAGGGTTTGAAAAAAGTGATTGATTATGATATCAAAGTATTAATTGCATATGGTGACTCCAAAATTATCGTCAGATAGGTTCATAATTATATTCACTTCCTTTCCAAACATTTACAGAATTATCAACGAGAGGTATGGAACCTCATTTCACATTTTGATGCATTTAACATAATTTCAGTCCAAGAACTCAAAATCAAGAGGTAGATTTATTAGCAAATGTAGCATCAAAACTAATTCCATCAAAAAATCTTACACCAGTTTTTTTTTTCAGTAGAATTGATTTCTAGGCCTTCTATACCAGATAATATTTTTAACTGGTGTATATTTGATAATGATGTGTAGGTGCTGAATTTTCTGATGAATGAGGACACCTTTAAAGATTTAGCCATTGATGAAGTTACTCATGACGAAAATCTGCGGGATTTTTTGGTAATAAATGATTTTTTTTTAGTTGAAAAATATTTTGAAAAGGTAAAACTGATCCCTAATTCAGTATTAAGATTAGAAAAGTTCTTTGATCTTCAAGATAAATTCAGATTTGTCACTAACTGTAAAACTAATAGTTCTCAAATGAGGTATGAAAGCATAAATTTAGGAACATAACTAAACCCCCAAACTATAAATCTAGGAGTAGATTGCAACCCCGCAGAAAAAATAGCATTTATAAAGTTGTTTAAAGAATTTAAGGATGTCTTTGCATGGACATATGACGATCTAAAAACCTTCAACACACAAGTCATGCAACACATAATTCCAATTAAACAGGAGTCAAAACCTTTTCAACAAAAGCTAAGGAAATATCACCCATCACTAGAACCGACAATTAAGAAGGAACTAAATAAATTGTTAGCTGCCAAGATTATTTTTCCCATCAGACATACTCAGTGGGTAGCCAACCTAGTTCCAGTCAGGAAGAAAAACAGAGATATTAGGTTATGTGTAGATTTTAGAAATCTTAATAAGTCTTCTGAAAAGGATAATTACCCAGTTCCTCCCATGGAAGAAATTCTTCAAAAGGTGTCTAGGTCTGAGATACTATCACTTCTTGATGGCTTCTCAGGATACAACCAAATATTAGTTTCTATAGATGATCAATTGAAAACAACTTTTAGAACTCCATGGGGAACATATTCTTACCGCAAGATGCCCTTTGGGTTAATAAATGCTGGAGCAACTTTTCAATGAGCAATGGATATTTCTTTTAGAGGCTTAATTAATCATTCAGTCGTTGTCTATTTGGATGACATTAGTGTATATTCTAAACATCGACCTGGTCATATTAATCATATTAGAAAGGTATTTGAACGATGTAGAAAATTTGGAATATCCTTGAATCCTAAAAAAACAATATTTGCTGTTTCAGAAGGTATTTTATTAGGTTGTGTGGCTTCAAAACACGGAATCATGATTGACCCTGAACGAACCCAAGCTATTTCAAAAATAACTTACCCTTCTAGCAAGAAAGCAATGCAATCATTTCTTGGTAAAATAAATTTTGTTAGAAGATTCATTCCCAGTTTCTTTGAAATCATTTGTCCTTTGCAGAAAATGATTAAGAAGGACGCTATTTTTAATTGGGGACAAACCGAAAAAGAGTCATTTTTGAAAATTTTAGAAGCCATTTCAGAAGCTCCTAGCCTTCTAAGCCCAGATTTTAACAAATATTTCATATTGTATACTTTTTCTTCTGACATCTCATATGCAGCAGTTTTAACCCAATTAAATCAACAAAATAACGAGGTACCAATCTCCTTTATGAGTTCAAATTTTAAAGGTTCCGAACTTAATTATCATGAAGTTGATAAGCAAGATTTTGCTGTTTTTAAAGCTGTCAAACATTTTCGTCCATATTTATTGAAATCTAAAATGAAAATAATAGTCCCTTATTCCTCAGTCAGAAATTTGTTAGTACAAAAGGAATTTGGTGAGAAAAGAGCACCTTGGATGACAGCCCTTCAAGAGTATGACTTAGAAATTAAACCCTCAACGATAGTCAAAGGACAAGGATTATGTAAATTAGTTGCTGAAGGTGCTCATCTACCTAATGATAAAGCTGAAACTGTCATTGATGAGGTTTTACTTACCAGAGAAATCTATTTCTATCCTCCACCAAAGGATTCCTGGTATACAGACATAAGAATACTTTTGGAAATAGGAACTACCCCTGATTACCTAGAATCAAGGAAGAAAAGAGCACTTAGATTGAAATCTGGTCCTTATTTATTAATTGATAATGTCCTTTTTCGGAGAAATTCAGATGGAGTATTGCTTCGATGTCTAGACAAAGATGAAACGGAAGTAATTCTAAGGGAGTTACATTTTGGACCAGCAGGAGGTCATTTTGGTGGAGAAACTACTGCGCATAAAATTCTTAGGGATGGCTATTATTGGCCTACCTTATTTCGAGATTCCTATGCTTTTGTCAAAAAATGCTAGGAATGTCAACTTGCTGCAGGAAGGGTAAAGAAACCTGCTTTTCCTTTACAATCAGTTTTAGTAGAAAGACCCTTTCAGCAATGGGGTATTGATATAATAGGGCCAATAAATACTCCCTCATCTAAACAACACAAGTATATGATAACTGCAACTGATTATTTTACTCGGTGGGAAGAAGATGCACCATTAAGGGTTGTAAACACCAATCAAGTTATATTATTTTTAGAATCCTTTATCATAACAAGATTTGGTGTTCCAGATTCCCTTGTCTTTGATAATGCTTCATATTTTTCATCAGTTGAGTTAACTCAATTTGCCTTAGAGAAGGGAATAAGAATTAGGTATTCAGCTAACTACCATCCTCATGGAAATGGTTTAGCTAAATCAACAAACAAAAATTTATTGAAATTTTTCAAAAGAACTATTTCAGTTCACCATCATGATTGGAATACAGAATTAGTCAATGCCCTTTGGGCAGACAGAGTAACTCCTAAGGTTGCGATAGGCAACTCACCCTTCTTCTTAGTGTATGGAATTGAAGCTATTTTACCACCGAATTTATTTTTACCTTCATTACAGTTAGCCCAGTCTGTTCAAGATGAATATTGTCCAGCAATGGAAAAGAGGATCAATACTTTGTTAAAGCTTGAGGA
Source organism: Pseudotsuga menziesii (assembly GCA_001517045.1). Taxonomy (NCBI): domain Eukaryota; kingdom Viridiplantae; phylum Streptophyta; class Pinopsida; order Pinales; family Pinaceae; genus Pseudotsuga; species Pseudotsuga menziesii. Next base: position 789,583 of record LPNX010824811.1, on the reverse strand, counting down.
AGAAAGAGAAAAGTCAAAACAACACTTTACAAAACATCAACAAGTTGTGAAGTCTTGGTTTGACCAATCCTTTAGTTCCAATCGAGAATTTCAGGTAGGAGACTTAATTTTAAAATGGGATAAATTCATGAGGAAAAAGGAGATCATACTAAGCTTCAAAAGCTTTGGCTAGGTCCTTTTTTTATTGCTGAGAAGATAGGTCCAAGTACCTTTCTATTGCAAATACTAGAAGGTCAGTTCGAAACATTCCCAGTGAATGGACTAATCCTGAAAAAATACTTCTGTTAATATTTTAGGTCTTAAAATGTATATAATTTGTTTGCTGTTTGTAAATAAATCTATATTTTTGTATAAACTGATTTATATTTTATAGAATTAAAGGATGATGATAAATTCATAAGACTTATGTAACTTTCAAACATCATTCCGTTATTGCAACTAGTTTTGATTCTATTAGTCAAATATTTTAGACTATCAAATTTTTATATATAATCAGTCAGTAATCTTTAGATGTCAACTGAAGAAATAAATGTAAATAAATAAATCTTCTAGTTGAAAAAGAGTCAGTTTGCTCGTTAGCTTGAAAATTATGATACTAGACTGAAATCTTTAAAAAATTTGTTCAGGACGATCAAAGTTTCTTAAATCTATAAAAAACCTGTCATTATTTTATTTTTAAGTATTACTTAGATTATTTCTCACCTTTTATTTTTCTTATAATAAGTTGGGATAGCTAATCAATGCATTTTTTGAAGCTTGTACTTTGAAAAACTCTTATAGATCTCCACCATCAGTCTTCGAAATTACTTACAATCTGAAAACTTTTTAGAATTTGTTCCAGGCAATAAAATGCTAAAATGAGAGACCGAAGGTCTTAGTAATAAGCCGATCTGATCAGAATCATAAATATCACTAGTATGACATTATTAGGAAACTAGTAATGGCTTTTGGTTTAATAAACCAAGAGATAAGGGGTCTCATCATGAGCCAGCTGATTCAATTTTTGGTGATATTAATGACTGACATTACCATTTGGTCACCATGCTGGGTAATGATCTCTCATTTTATAAGATTAAAATTTCAAATTTAGTAAAGAAAACATAATTTTGGCTGAAGAATAGGAGGTCTCATCACGAGCCGGCCTAATCATAATCATCAGTGTTGTCTAGGATAACTTCATTTTTGATCACCAAGGTGAAGGCTTTTGGTTTAAAAATCAAGAGACAAGAGGTCTCATCACGAGTCAGATTGCTTATTCCAGACAGTTCTCATGAATGATACTATCACATTGGGATATCATACCTAGATAGTAATATTCAGTCAAAATTATTGTTTAAAAGAAAAGAAAAGAAGAGAAAAGAAAATTATCATATTTATGCAATAGATTCTAGAAGTTTTCGGAAAAGTAAATTTCTATATCCTATACTGGTGGTGCAGATTATTTTTACTATGAAGTACTTTGATTCGATCAGGATATTTCTAAGTTTATCTCTAACAAGATCTCTATTTTAAAGATGGAATATCTCTGAGTTGTACTTATGAATATGAATAAAAATAATGGTTTTTATTCAGATAGAGAATTTTTTATTGTTTTTAATAAGTTTTAAGATTTTGTTTATATCATTTATAAGTTGTATGTGCAGAGATAACTGATTAAATGAAAAATGAATCAGCTCTCTTTTATGATTTAACTTTTAAATATTATAAAAGAGTGCCTTCAGAATCTTCGATTCTGAAGGTACTCTCAATTGTAGAAAAGCTAAGAGACATATTAGAAGTTTATGAAAACATTTTCATAAATTTGATAATTAGCAGCTGTCAGTCTCATAAATTTTATATATGATCAATTTTATCATTAATTAATTTATTTGATTATATATGTTGATTTAAGATATTTAAAAGGATAGTATGCTAATGGGTGTTTAAAGAAAACACATTTTGAATTTGTTTGGGGATTGGTATTGATAAGATATTATAAGCTCTTGAAATCACTAGAACTAAAGGTGATTTATTAATTAATTTTTTTATTAGACCTAAAGTTCACATTTCATATATAACTTAATATCATATCATTGCTTTGAAAAAATTGTATATATATAACTAAGTGAGAGTGCAAATAAATGAATATTATTTTCATGTGTCATATAAATATAACCATAATAGTTTTATAAGCATTATATCCTATCGAATCTGGTTTTGGGACATAAATGGTTGGGATTTCATAAAGTTTTAAAACTATATTTCGAAATGAAACTTCATGTATATACATGGTTTGAGTGTCAATACGGATCATTATTTAGTTGCATTTCAAGAAAATTAGGGTTTATTATGATAACACTATATCATCATGTTAATAAACACGACTACCTTCCACATGTTATCTGCAGTAAATCATCAATTGATAGTTTTTAATGAAGAGACATGACTCATATGGCTAATAGACAACATCTGTTACCAGGATCGCTGCATTGGTATGAAGATTTGGTTAATACCTATCAAATTAATTGACAGCTGTGAATGTAATAATGAATTCGTATCAGTAAAATTTAGTGTTATATATGACTGATAACCATTCCATTCATGATGCTGTACGAGCTCATCATTCCAGATTTAATGTCATAAATGTTTTGATTTGTAATCCCTGAATTGAATGATTTTCGATATGAAGGACTAGTCAGGGTTTGAAATATATTTTGCATTCTTCTTTCTGAAGAATTTCAGTTAGTCGTGATTAGTCCATTCATTTATCATAGCGAAAACACTTGCTGTTGTGTTAATCATCTCCAAATTTGGTTAAAATGGCCAAAGTTGGAGCTCTCATCTCTGTCAGGTATGAAGCATGTGAGGATTTGACATTTCACATAATGTCTTATACCTGGGTTCCTATCCCTTCCATCTTCACGACTTCATTCATTTCAATTCGTAACCAGAGTAGTAGTGAGGGAGCTATGGCTCCACTTAGTCGATTTGAAATTTCAAGACCGGAGCTTGTTGAAGCCGATGAGAAATTTGCTCTGTTATTTGAAAAGATTGGATGGGCTCAGTTCTTCAGGTGTTTTAGTGGCCATAACATGGAGGTCACTAAATAGTTTGCTTTGAGTTTTAAAGAAAATGTAGCTCAGATTGGAGAGTTCAAGTTTATCATAGATGAAGATAAAATCGCGGAAGCTACGAAACTCCCTCAAATTGGAGACCGATGGTTTAAAGGTGGGAAAGTAAATAAGAAGAAATGTCAGTCCTTGCTGTTGCCCTTACCGGACAGTGCAAATTTGAAGATTGGGGTTTTGGTTAAGTTTTTAAATCCAGAATGGTGAGCATTCTATGAGATTTTAGTCAAGTATGTATCATGTGATGGATGATTCTCTCATCTACATTATTATCATTTGCGACTACAGTTAGCATTAAAAGGATTTAAACTTAATCTTCCATTTTACCTATTGCAAAGTCTAAATAAAATGGCACATTCGATACAAACTACCATAGGTAATCCTGATAGGAGTCTGTTCTATTATGGTCTAATTAAAATCTTAATCCAGCATCAACTGTCTCTTAATTGTAAATCTTGGGATGAGTTTTTGATTGAATGTCAATTAGGGACAACTCAGTATTGGCCAAACCCTCCCCCCAAAACCCGTAGGAAACGTAAGGCTCCAGTAAAATCCGAAATTGGTGATGTTCATAAGGCTGAATCAAAGGATAAAGAGCTTCATGAAGAAAAACCACCTATAAGTACTTGTATCAGTGATGATGGGGTCATGAATGTAGCTCCCTGTTACGCTGAGACATCCTTGGACCAATCCCTATATGACAAGTGCTTTAGTACACCTACAAAGGCAGAGGGAAAATTAACCAAAAATGAATATGTTGATGCTATTAATTATGAAAACCCCTCTGAGTTATGTGGTGATGAGTCCATGCATAAACTAGAGAAATTAGTGCAAGTGTGTTGTGACAAAGGGGGTTTTGAATCAAATGGTCTTGTGTTTGTTCGTACAAGAAGAATTACTAGAAGTATGAATACTACACCTACAACCTCTATTCCTATGGCCACTCAACAGAGTACTCAGCTACTGATTGTCCATCTTGAGGGTGATGTTCCATCACTGGGTCCCAAAACCACACATATGGATGAACCTACTCTTATAGAGAATAATCATGAAAAATTGGCTAAAGATATTACAGAGTCAGGTAAGTTTGAAGCTGCTCCATCATGTATGGACGCTTATGGTTCGGGCCCCGAGCCATCTTTTATGAGCTTTCCATCACTTGGTCAAGATATAGATAATCTCGATTCTTCTCAAGAAGATGATTCATGTCATGACAAGGAGGAAGAAACTCTCCAACAAGTCCTTAACAGGGTATACGAGACTAAAATTGTAGAATTGAAAAATGAACTAAAACAGTGTCAAGCTAATGCAGCCTTGAAAGAGGTGGAAAATAAGACATTCAGGGAAGAGTTATTTAACTAGATTAATAGATGGAAGGAAGTGAACATCAAGAAGAACCAATACAAGAAGGCAAAAAAATCAATGATAGATAGAAACCAACACTTGCTTGAACGAGTAGAACAACAGAAGCTAGAAATCATCAGGCTCAAAGCCAAACTTTTCGAAGCCAGAAGAGTGGTCGATTTACAATATAGAACCTAATGATTGTTTCTATTTTCAGTTATATGGTTATCTCTCTGTCAACAGGCAATAAAATCTTTTTAAATGCATGCCTGCAAAATCGCAGATTTTGTAGGCATGCACATAATTTATTGTTCTTTTGTTATTTGTGTTAAAATTTATTTTAAATCAGATTCTCATGTTTGTTTAAACAGGTGGACATGGTATCATTATCCTCAGCAAATACATGATATTTTGGATCTCAATCTGAAGACGTTGATGCTTCTTGAAGATTGGAATTTCGACATAGCCACGAATGTGCCAGTTCCTTTAAATCAGCAGATGTTTCAGGCTAGTCGTTTTTTATTATTGTTATCCTATAATGACAAGTGTCTGTTGAAGAGATTCGATGCACTTTAATAGTGATAGGACTCCTATAGTATTGCATACAGCATTTATGAAGAAACTGAATCCAAAGACTAGTAGGATTATATAAACTAGTAATTTTGATGTTAAAGGGATGGAGTGATGGAAGAGAAACATCATTGAAATATTATTTTGGTACTAGTTTTGTTCCTGACTGAAGTTTTATCTTTGGAAGTGGAATGTGACTGGAAATTCTCAGACTGATATCGTTGATTGCTATTATTTTGGATACTCTTTTTATATTTCAGTATATAATATTCTACTTATAATATTGATGTAGTATACTGGGTTATGCTTGTATTAATTATGTGATATTACACTTTGTCAACACAATATTTTTATTTGAATTAGTATGTTATTATAGTTGAATTAATCAGTATTTTAATTGAAAATTCAAGATATAATGATTTGCATATTTATGTTTATTTGATCTCATTTGTATTTTTGCAATGATTTCATTTTGAACATTATATTTTATTCAAATATTTAATGTTGTTTATTAGTTATTAATTAATTAAACATTTCATAAAAAATCTGAAATAACCACTTATTTCAATTTTTCTGTCAAGGTAATTTATAGCAGGATGATTTAAAGTGGATGGCTTAAATATTCTCATTTAGATCTTACTCATTTATCGTTCTATTTATCTTTATATTAATTGATAATTAATATAATATCCAAATTGCTCTCAACTGGGATAGGATAGATAGGATAGTTAAGATAGTTCGGTTACTATTATCTTAGTATAGTTTACATTTAACAGTTGTTAAATAGAATTTGAGTAATTTTAGAATAATTATAATAGTTTTTCCCTAAAAGTTAGAATATTAAAAACAAAATCATATAAAAATTGATGACTTTCATTAAGAAAGCAATTATAGGATAACTTAGGTAGTAGAGAACTAATTTTAGGACCATTTAGGTAGAAATAACATTAGGATAAACTTTCACTGAATTTTAGTTCTCCTTAAGAGAAAATTCAGTTGGTAGCAGGACCACAACCTGCGAGGTTTTGTTATTCCAAACATACCGGAAGTTGCTTTAAGCTACTTGTGTGGACATAACCTACTTAGTTGGCCTAGGTCAAAAAATCGGGCCAACAGGACCCTATTTTATACTGACCCTCATGGGGATGGTACATCCTCTATTACATGAACTTAGTTGTCAGACTTTATAGTTATCCACCTAAATTTTTCCTTGGGAAGGTCGAGTGCAGAGGCTCATCCTACTCCCTCAACCACATGTAATTTTACATTCGACATCTCTTTCATCACTACTAGTATTTCGTCACTAATCCAGGGTCTAGTGCAGAACTTGGTGTTGGACTAGGAGGCACAAAAAACCCTTAAATTTTGCATCAGTTCATGAGTGGTGATATTCCACCCTCTATTACATTTGCAGGAGTATTTTCACTCCCTTCATTCGGTCTTAACACTAGTGTTAACTCTCATGGGGGTGGTAGTGTATACATGAACGTTGTGTATACAACCTATATTCCATCTTACGTCCCATAGTCCACCACATTGATTCAAATTTATTTCTTATGACAAACTCTCCATATGTCTCACATAGTCCCTCGAGAGGTGGTGCTCCATTTAACTATGTTGTCCCCTCGTTAGTTGGTATAGTTGTGTCTGGAGGTTACATACCTCTCCAGGTGTCTGGGGGTCAACTAGTCTCTTAGTACTATAACTATGGTTATATGGTTCCTCCTTTTGAGGGAATACCTCAATACCAAATTCTCATGCACCCTTATATGGGACATATGGGAGGTGGTTATTATCCGATTGGTCAAGGCCACAAACTTTATCATAATAAACCCTATGTGAACCGATCCTTTTAGGGAGAATGGAACCAAAAGAATCAAGATCAAAACCCCTTTTTAGCCACTTTAAATTCCTAACCTATCAAAATTGAACAATGACCTGATATGTCATGATTTAATGTGGTCGGTTTTTCCCACCAAGATTCCTTCAGATATTCCAAAGATTGAGGAAAGGAATGGCGAGGAACCTGGTGATCATGTGACTATGCTCCACCTGTGGTTCTCTTTGAATTCACTGCACCACGATTCCATTCGTTTACTATTGTTTCAACAAACCCTCATGGGTTGTACCGAGAAGTGGTATATAAACCTGGATGGGGGCACATAGCATAATTTTAATGATTTAGCCTTGTTCTTTCTCAGCCACTTTCAGTTTTCAGTACACTATGATGTTGACACTGAGTTCTTATCGATATCTTGGAAAGATAAGGCCACCCATATCTCTGATCATATTCAAGAGTGGAGTATATGGAAGAGGTTGATTGAGGCCAGCATTCCACCTAAATTTTTATTGGAATGGTTCCTGAAATATTTATTATCATATATCATGAATGATGTTTCAACATCCAGAGTGACTACCAAGGAACATGCTATCTTTAGATACCAACCATTGTTTTTTATTTATGCTCAATCTGGGATTCTATATGAGATTATCCTTGATTCACCGTAGTCGAATCTTGATCCTAAGTTCAAACCTAAGCCTATTATCGATGGCATTGTTGGCTCCATAAGTACCAAAGTCATGGACTAGGTTACAACTCAAATGAAAAATTTATCTATGAAATAGTCTACGGTCAGATAGGATTTAATTTCTGTGCATTCATCGAAGAAGGTTAACCAATAGCCCGAAAGGAATAGAAAAAGGGAAGAAATAACAAACAGGGTGGGAATAGGAAAGAGAATCAAAATGATGAAAATAACAATGATGATGTTGGGGGGGACAATAAACCTAAGCAAAAGGTCAAATTCCCTTGCAATATTTGTGGGGGAGACCATCTCACCTAATTGCTCCCTTGTATTGAAGATGCCTCAAAGTTCCTTACAAAGGGCCCGGTGGTGTTGATTGACCCTCTACCTCATAATTAAAATATGGCTTTGAGTACCTCGACCACTGGAAGTAGTTTTGGTGGGCATCAAAACCTGCCAGTCGTGGAAGGTGGTCACAGTTGTGTCAACATGATGTCAACTACTAATGTTGTGACTCCACAATATTATGGTCCTTCACAACCCAACATGGGTAAAAAGCCTACACCTCATGAAATTCCTTTGCAGATCAATAAGCCTGAAGTTATACGACACATACCTAAGGGAGTCTTAAATCGTTCAGGGAACAATCCTAATGCATGATCCACCCAACAATATTCCATTATTGAGGATTTGGGCTAGACTCCTTGTGCGATGTCAACTCTTGAAGTTCTTCAGACTTGTCCTTTATAGAGGAGAGAATTGTTGAATTCTCTTGGCGTAGTTGACCATAATGGATCCACTGTGGTTATATCTGAAACCCATGAGGTATAGCTTTGCTTTCCTTACCATGTGGCTTTTTAAGTCCATGTGGAGTGTTTAAATAACTCTATTAAACACATAGTTGTTGATGAAGGCGATGTGACCTCTGTGATGTCCCTGGCTTGTGGGAAAGGCCTTGTCTTTCTCGTGTTGTCCAAATATATGACTATGCTGACTGCGTTTGATAGATTTTCGTTCAGGACGCATGGAAATATTCCCTCCCTTCAAGTTCAGTTTGGGGGGAAGACTGTGCAGGTTGAAGTTGAGGTGGTTGATGCTCCCTCGACTAAAATATTTTACTGGTCCAAAACTGGATTTACACTATGAAGGAGATTGTATGGTTAGTATTTCATGTCGTGTGCTTCCCTTTCAAGGGTAGGATTGTGATGATCGATCAATTGTCATTTGATACTTATAATCCACTTGCATCATTGATATCTACTATCCCAGTCATTGATAATTCTCACACGAGAATTGAGAATGTTGGAATCAGAATGTATACGTCATTGATAGGGAATTTTAATATTTCGGCACCAATTATAGCTATTAGTTCTACTCCTGGTAGTGGTTCATCACCTTTGATTTCGATCCCATTTCACACAAGGTATTTGGATTACCCATGGACTCTCCCTTCTTTGAGTTATTTAGATGAGGATATTATACCCACCAGGATGGAATTTTTGTTTTCTGCAACAGAGGTAGTTTATCAAGCCATACTTGATCCTATTGTAGACCTAGTTCCTTCATTTTCATGGATGGAAGAGGAGGATTTTTTTTCACTGCATCCTTGGGCGGTTGTGTCATCATGCTCACATGATTTCCTTGACAGTTGTTTTCCCTCAAATGAAGCTATTCTCGAGGCCATGACTAGTCTAGAATATCCCTACGAGGAGATGCATCATCGATCTCACTTCCTCCCAAATCTTGAACGAATTGAGTGTTATGACTTTAGTATTACCTTAAGCGATAATGTTGGTTATCATGTGATCCCGTTAGAAACTCATGGAATATATGACGAAGGGAACATGGTGAACTTATCTCCACCTATTCCTATCAACATTTCTTGGATTCCTGGTAAAATAAAGAATGTTAACATTGGTGTGGATTGTTCACCCATCAAAATATACATTGATCTCTTTAAATAATTTTGTTGCATCTTTTCTTGTTCATATGATGAGATTCTATGGATTGATCCCCTCAATGTTGAACATGAGATCAAAACTTATCAAAATGATAAACCTGTTCGACAACGCTTATGTGTGATGAACCCTCATAAAGAGCCTACTATTAAGGCTGAGATAGGGAAGTTACTGAAAGATGGATTCATCTATTTGGTCCTCTTAATTGAATGGGTATCCAACCTCATTCTTTTCGATAAGAAGCAAGCAACATCTGTATGTGCAATGACTTTAGAGACCTAAATGGGGCTTTTATGAAGGATAATTTCCCCACACCATTCAATGATAAGATTTTGGATGAGTGTGTTGGAAGTGAGGTTTTCTCATTTATGGATGACTTTTTTGGGTACAACCAAATCCATATTAAACCCAAGGATCAACATAATACTCCATTTATATTTCCCCGGGATACATTTTCATACCATAAAATTCCTTTCGGCCTTAAAAATATCGGAGCTACTTTTTAGCAGGTCATGACCTTCGCTTTTCATGACCTTAAACTCATTAGTGAGGTTTATATGAACCATTTAGATGCTCACTCTCATTTCAAGGTGGATAATCCAGGTCATCTTTGTTTGGTCTTTGAAAGATGTCGTCGTTTTCAAATTCGGTTAAATCCTCAAAAGTACATATTTTGTGTGAAGGTTGGTCATTTATTGGGGTTTATCATATCTAAGGAGGGGATTAGGGTCGATCCTTTAAAGGTTGAGGCAATATTATGATTTTATCCCCCACGCACAATTAGAAACATTCAGAATATCCAAGGGATGGATAATTTCTTAAGTATATTTGTTTTCAATTATTCCAATTTGACCAAAGGTATTTATGCGCTTGTTGAAGAAGGATACTTCGTTCATATGGGATGAGCGAGCCTATGAGTCCTTTGACACACTTAATAAAGCCTTGGCATGGACCCATGTGCTTAGTCCACCTGACTATAGGAGGGAATTATTATTGTATGTGGCCCAAAGAGATGATTGGTATGGTTTTGGTTGAAGAGGATGATGAACTCCAGGAGCACATTATTTGCTATCTTAGCCGAAATCTTATTGATGCGGAAATCCGATATAGTCACATTGAGAAATTAGCCTTTGTGACTATTCATGCGGTCCAACATTTGAGACATTATATATTGCTTTGCTAGACTACACTTATATCCCATACCAATCTATTTCAATTTGTCTTGACTAGATTAATACTAGGGGGGGAATATAATAAATCATATTGTTATCTTGCAAGAGTTAGACCTCAAATTTGTTTCAGAAAAATCGAAGAAGTCGTTAGTATTTTATGAGCTTATGTCATATGTCCCTAGTTTGTATGAATATGAGATTTGCGAGGAATCATTTATGGATGAACACATCTTCCTCATTTCATATATGGACCCTTGGTATGGAGACACTATAATCTATCTACATGATTTGAATGTTTTCCCTCACTTCTTGAGGGATGAGCATCGATGCTTACGTCATAACTCTAAGAACAATCTCATCATCGATGACTCTTTGTATTGTCATGGGGTAGATTCCATTTTGCGTTGTATTTTTAACCGCAATGAGGCTGAGGTTGTACTGAATGATTTCCATGGTGGGGAGTGTGGTGGTAATTTATTTGGGCTTGCTACAACTAAAAAAATTCTTAGAGCGGGTTATTATTGGCCATCGATATTTAAATATTCCATTAATGTGGTCAAGATATGTCACCCTTACCAGTTGTTCATGCAAAACCTGCCCTCGCATCCTACCCCATTGCACCCAATTATCACCGTCGATCCCTTCACCAAGCAAAGAGGGGGGGGGGGGGGGGGATTTTATGGATTGCAACCTAGCTTCGGCTGGGGGGAACCATCACATTATAGTGGTCATGGATTACTTCACGAAATGGGAAGAGGATATCCCTATTATCAAATATGATGGTGAGATGACCGCTCACTTCTTATTTAATTAGATTATTAGCCAGTTTGGGATCCCGAAGGAGCTTGTCACTACTCATGGAAGGCACTTCCAAAACAAGATGATGGAAAAACTAGCCTTCAAACTATGGTATAAGAAAGAACATTATTCTTCTTACTACCCCCAGGCAAATTGTCAGGTTGAAGCTATTAATAAGTCCCTTAAGGACATCGCACATAAAACCATTAGAGAAATCAAAACAAACAAGCATATTATGCTATACCCTACTTTGTGGGATTATCAGACCGAAGATAAGACTGCCTCTGAATTTTATCCTTATCAACTAGTGTATGGGGTAGAGTCAATTTTACTAGTTGAATGCAAAATCCCTTCATTGAAGATAGCCATAAACATTTTACCTAACACTTCTAAGTTAGAAGAGCATTTATTCCACTTAGAGCACTTCGATGACCAATGACATGATGTTGTAGTGTCTCTAGAGATGAATAAGAATTGTGTTAAGGCTCAGTATGATAAGTCTGTCTATCCCCATTGATATAGTGAAGGTGACTTGGTCCTCTTGTATGAACAAGCCAGTGAACCATCAGGGGTGGGTAATTTCAACCCCATGTGGCATGGGCCTTACATGGTGAAACGTGTCCTAGAGAAATGTTCCTATGAGTTATAATACTATGAAGGGAACTCCTTGGTGGAGCCTAGAAATGGGATCTATCTTAAGAAATACTAAGGTTAAACTTCATCCGCGGCTGATATCTTGTATATTACTGTGCAATTTGCATAGTTTTTTTTTGTTCCCTTGTAGTGTTATCAGTTTGTTGACGTGATTCCTATTTTGTGGGAGATGTCAACGACGTCTTCGATATACTTAGGATTCAGTGATGGTGCTACTATCCACACCCAGAACCTAACTTCATCTTCCTAGGTTATCTATGCACATAAGGGTCAATTGGTGTCTTTGGGAGGTGTGTGTCTTGTACCATCTTCAAAATAATGTTTTTGAATATAGTGTTATTATTGAACTATTATGCGATGTCATTTCCAATGGTATTCAATCTCTTGAATTTATCCATGACTTGCAGTTAGTTGTGTCATAGTTGAATGGATTGTACAGTGTCAGGGAGCTTACATTGTTGAGAAAGTTCTTAAGGGTAAGATTGTTGGAGTGACAGTTTGATTACATTACATACATTTACATACCTAGAATTTATAGTCATGTTTTCTATTCATATTCAAATTAAGTTTTAGATTGGAATTGATCACATAAATTAAGAAGTATGCACATAAAAAAATTCACATTCAAACACATGTGTATATATATCAAAACGATCACTATAAGCCTTTATTTTCGAATATAGTTCCAAAAAATGGTGTCATAGTACAAAAATGGGCTTTAAGCCACCAAAATATACACGACTGATACAAAATGTCTATCCTGACATCTATTCCTGGGGGGATGGATAGTGATCATAATAACACACTACAACATTGGCCAACCCCTTGAAAAACCTAACCCACATATGGGATACCCCAACCACATTCCTCTGCATCGCCTCGGGGAAGTCCTCAACTTGTACCATGGGTATCCTATGTGCCAATCGAGTAATGTTTCCATTTATGTTCTGCAGCATCCGCTCGGCATTATCCTCGATCATCTCCTTGACCCCTACATCGGCGATGCAGGAAACCATCCAGTCATCGTGGACCTACGTCTGCACACACATACTTAATGTCAGTACTTGATACCACCAAAAACATGTTTTAGATTTCCACATATATATAAAAAATACAAAAAATCAAATAATTCAAAATTACAAATGGGATATTATTGATATCTCCGTATGTCGACCCTGGTGGTAGTGGCATGTCTGGATCTCCATGGAACTTGATCCTGGTATAGGGATAGTCATCTATGGCAATGATCTGTCTCCTCCACTAGTGGAAGAAGTCAGGTGGGAAAGGAGTGGGTCCCCTACCTCCCCCTAACCTCCACATCACATTCGTCCAATGTGTCTAGTTTGGATATTGAATACTATGAGGAGGGACCTCAAATCTAGGACTAAGACTTGATACCCTCTCAACAAAGAAAGTGCTCAGAATGTTGGAAAAACCAATTTTTTTTATCCAACCCAGCTTGGAGTTAGCCAATTGTTGTTTCATGGTGCTAAACAGTGATGTACTCCAATCATATACCATAGGTCTCATGCACTCTACCACGTAGAACATGGTCATGATGCTTGATGTCGTGATTCCAACCCCGCTATTCTATCCAATACTCAAATTATTACCTTGATACTAAGGCTATGGATGACATTCACTGGGACTTGAATTCCTATCCTTTCCATATCAAGAATACAATTTACAGCCATGTGCTCGTTGATAGTCAGTCCTCCACCTAATCCATGAGCCTATACATTTACTACCTCACCTTGGTGGGATATCCCTATAATGAAGTAGATATCCTCTACCTCTAGCCTTAATGGAATCCCATGTATTATGAATATCTCTGTGTTTGGATCCCAGTAGTATACAAATATCTGCAAGAGTCTTGGTTGGGCCATCAATCCCCCAAGGTTCCAAAATTTGTATAGATCACCCCTTCATAAAGCTTGTTGAGCATTTATATCACCGCAAACTTCCCTATCAACTTCTTCATGTTCACATCCTCTCCAATCTAGCACCATCCTTCCAGAAAACCAATAAATTGTTAGTTTTCACCATTTTTTTTACACCCGCATCCCTATATGCAACTTTTTATTATAACAAGTGTGTATATACATGGGTAGGATTTTATTTTCCCACATATATCTACCCCTATATGTGGTCCGATGATCTGTGATCTGCATGGGCCAAGAATTCTATCTTAGGGAGACCAAAGCTTGAAAATTGACCACTAAAATTAAAAATCGAAGCATGGAATGGATAGAAAATGGGATTGTGAGTTACCTAGTCTTGACGGCTGTGGATTTCATGACCCATAGCTCCCAAAATATTTTTCTGATATTTTTAGGTCCAACAATATCCATATGCACTATTATGAGTAAAAAACCAAATGGTATTTTAAAAAAATTATTTTTTACTATTTATTAAATATTTTTACCCAATTTTCCTATAGTTTGGATTTCTTATTGACTATTTACAACTGTTTGGGATAATTTTATTGTGTAGGTTCCCCTATTGGTGCACTTTCACCAAGATTTTCACTCGTTCATTCCCATGTAAGGTATAATACTAAAAATGCATATAAGATAGGACCAATTTCCGTGTGCATTCTGCATTATCATATGAATATGTCACCTTAATAATAAGTATGAACCCACTTATTAATGTCACAGAACCATCATACTACTACTAGAAGTGACATCACATAAGTGGTAGAGATTTCCTAATCATGGGTGGCCTAGTTAGATCCTACTTTCTCATTTGGTACCCATGCTGAGTATCCCCCCTTAGGTCTGGGAGTCCCTTGTAGTCCCATTATGCCGTTGAACAAGAACCTCATATTATTTACTAAAATTTATGGTGGTTATATCCTATAGGAACTCCCATCTTTTATTAAGTTTTAATTGCATTGCATGCATCTTCTTGTCGTATTAAGCTTTATGTCGAATCCCTGCTTCAATTTTATAAGCCATATAGCTCGAGCTTGTCTTAATTAGAGCCAAGTAGATCCTCTAAATTATCTTTTGCAGCTTTATTATCCCATACCTAGAGGAGACATCCCCCCGAGTGTCCTTATCCTGGATACACTTCCTTGCATTGAGCATAGGTATGATCCACTCCTTGGAACTAGTTTTCTTTTCTAATTGTACTATAAGTAATTTTATTCTTTTTCGAGCTTATTAACATGAAAAAGACCAAAAAATTCATAAAACATACAAATCCAGGTGGGAAAATAGATTACTGTCTATTGGTAGTTGTCATGTCACCTTCGAACATAGCACCGTCCATGAGTCCATTCATCATTGGTTGGGTTTCTAGTATGACATTAAGAGTTGTACTTGTTTTTTTGAGTTTTCTCCATCGAATGGTTATGATTTTAGTGCCTATGGAGCCTATGTTGATGCCTCCTGTGTCACAGAGTTGTCTTGGTTTTGATTTTGAGTCTATGTTTCCTTTGTGTCTCAGTGTGCCTTATGCTCTTGTTCAAAGGAAGTATTTATCTTGAGTCAAACATTCCTCAATCATATTGTCTCTACATGTTGGCCATTCTCGATACATTTGTTACTAGTTCATGCACATTTGGTTCGTCTAATTTCTTCCAAATTATCCAACATGGTTGTGTACCTCGAGTTGGTTGATGGGGGATGACTCAATTCCCTCCTTCCAGTGGGTTCCATTCCATCGAACTCATATAATTTATTTTGGAATAGTGATCTAGAGTCCATTGATTTCCTTGAGGCTTACAGTCATCAGTGGTAGGTTCTCTAGCCATCGACATATTTGGGAATACATCAATGTCCCCTAATTGATGGATTTTTTCAAGTGCTAGACCTCAAGACATATATTCACACTTGTTTGAATGCACTATGTACCTTGATTCCCATTATCATTATTGATGGGATGTCTCATGTCTGTTAACGGTATACATCAATGACCGCTAATTAGATGATGGTCCATCATGTTCGATGCCAACACATTTATTCACATAATGGGACATGTACTAGCGACGATTTGTGTAGAATCCTCGGAGTTTGGTGGCATTCCATTTATGATACCCCCTTGATTGTGACAATATTTATGAGACTTTAGTTCTTATGACCATATTTCAGTGTATGTACCAGATGTCTTCATTCAGTATGGAGACCTTATTTCACTATATATTGTACATGGTGATGACCACTCATGACATATGTCTATTATGCCTATGCATGGCCATTGTAGTGTTATGTGTTCGGGAATGCTATGTATACTTCATATATACAATCACATGTAGATATCTATCATTGTAATATACTGATGAGCGACCGTTTCTTCCACCCGGTTCTTTGTTACTCCAATCCCAGGACTATTATAATGTATTTTGGCCATTGTGTACCCATCTGACCTCACACATTAGGAGGAATATGTTATAGCATGATTTTCCACACCTAAAAAATCATGCTTTGATGACCTTTCCCTTTCCCTATATAGACTCACTTCATCCCATTTTCTCACCATTACCCTAATGCTCGAGTTGAACCCTTATAAATACATTGTTTTAATATACGTGGGTCACAAGTTTACAACCTGCATATACACAACTTGCATCGGTGTCACCCGCCTACATCGGGTTTTATGCTATAAAAATAAAAATATTTGGATTTTTCCCCATCAAGTAACTAATGACTTGATCCTTGGCCTTCTATATGAGTAGAAATGCTTCGATTCAACCCTTCATTTCCCATTGAGGGGCTATATATTGAGATATTGTGAAGCATTGAAGAAGGAGAATTTTGGAGAGTAAAGAGATTATAGCGAAATTGTGCCTCATTCTTGTATACTTGAGTCTGCATCCTTTTGTCCTTGAAGCAACCATTAGTGCTCTTTCCCAAGCTTTCCTTTGTCTTTGTGAGCTTTCGATTGTATGGAGGATTGGAGCAGTGGAGGNATTAATAAAATAATAGTTAAAATAATAAAATAATATTTATTAATTTTGGAGGAAGAAAAGAAAAAAAATACTTTTTTGTTTGTATTTTCGACATATCTCCCCATTTTTTTGCTCAAATTTCAATCAAGAGAGCTTGTTGGATGTGGAATTAAATTTTGCATCCAACGAGTACCCACTCGATATACTTTTGACGAACCCCACTACCCCAAAAACAAAATCAGGGACCCCGATACCCCAACAAATCAAGTGCAAGAAAAAAAAGGATAGCAATTCTGCAAAGGCTGCAAGACCAAATTATCCCCTCAGTCTTAGATAAAGCAACCTTAAAATGGTCCTACAACCCATTAAGCACCCACAACTCCAACAGAGCCCCCTTCAGTTACACAAAAACCTTTAATTCAATCTTTAGTTCAGTCATCGGTCCAATAATCATATGATCCTCTAGCTAATAGTCCTATGAGTGATATGATTATAGCCATAACCCCACTCTTAAGCAGTCAGATAAGTCCCCATGAATCCAACAAATCATAGAGTGATAATCATGAAGACACCTTGGATCCAGAATATCAAGTCTTTGGAAGCTCTTTTTCCCAGTTGACCATTGCATTGAAAACATCTGTGCCTCATAGTTCCTCAAGTTGGATTGATTTTCACAAAGAAAAGAAAAAATAACCCTACTCGACCAACTCAATGACCATGTCCTTTTATTTATTTTTTTTGTTATGTATTTCCCTTGTGTTTCTACTACGTCCTTTTTCTATCATAAGTTAGTCTTGATGTTTTCCCCGTATTCTTATTGTGTACAGTTTGATAATTGCATTGTTCTCTTTAGTCAAGGCCTTTAGCAAACCACTACATGAATTTATAGAGCCCCCTTGCATGATGGCCCCGCTTACGGTACTGTGTTCCCCAAATACTCTGTCAGCCTTGAAGATCCACACATTTATGATCTATTAAAAGCATATATCCAACCTCAAGGGTTTCAAATGATGCAAGGATCGAAAATCATACAGTTAAAAGGTGTTGTGTGTATCTGCTTTGGTAATGACACCCTACCCCCACTCAGATCAGGTGTCCATCAGAGTTCACGCTTACAAATCATGGTGGAATCAGACAAATCCTGTCAATCCACCCCTGTCACCTTTAACTGGACCGGTATTAACCACCCCCAGCAATGGGAAGTTAAGTACCAAGAATTGAGAAATGTTGAATGTCTACAATGATCTGTTTTGAATCAACCTTTAACTTTTGACCAGAATACAAATTCCTTCAGATTACCAGCACAGACCCTTGCTCCTAAATTCTCACCTCATCTTATCAGATCAACCTCTGTAGCTTCTAATGACGCTCGATGACAAGCCAAATCCAACTCTGTCTTGGCATCTCAGTCTTGTTCTACCTCCTTCACTAGTTTGTATGAAACAAAACACTGTGGCCAACATAAAGACTACTCAGCTTGTAGAAAAATACTTTAGAGGATCCAACACCAAAAGAATAGAGATCCCCTGAATTTAGGTATGCTTAGTCTACCTAGAGAAGGTGATGCTTTTGAAACTGTTAACCAAGGATGTAAGTCCTATATTCCAGGAAGAAATCTACCTAAGGTACCTTTCCGGAAATACTCAACAGACGTCCAAATGAAAAAAGAATTCCAACCATAAAACTTTTCAGGCTCTGATGAATCTGTCCCAGATGAGATAAAGCTTTCCAACTGGAGAAATATGCAGCACAAAATGACTGCACAAAATATTGATGACATGGCTTATGATATCCTTGTTCTAAAAAATATCATAGTTGAAGAAAAAGAAAAAAAAACTTTGGTAGAAACCAAGTTAGGCTTGTTAGACCATCTCTTGAAAGATTCTACAAAGATGAAAGAAGCAGTTGAGAAAGCTGCAGATAAAATTGAGCGAAGACTGGCCAAGTTAGAAGAGCTTCTAACTCAAACTCAAGAGATTAAGAATAAAGTCCCAGGTCTCACTCCCTCAGTTTTTTCCTTGGCCTCATAAGGCCATAAAAGAAAAGAAACACCAAAGAAACAAAATAAACATCATCGTAGTGTTTCTTTTAGTATGCTGAGTATTTCTGAGGATGAGAAACCAAAATTTAATTTTGGTAGAGATGAAGAAGAATGTGATGAAATTAGAGAATGGATTGGTCACTTCAAAACCTTTCCACCTACCCTGGATACTAAATATTTGAACATGATGTCTACTCATTATACGGCAGAATCTTCATCCATTCAAAATCCACCTCCTCATGAAAATACCTTTGACCTCCACATGCCTGATTCATCAAAAGTCCCAAATCCAAAATTCCAGTTTGGAATTAACACCATGAATAATCTTCTGTCCCAAATGCCTAACCAACCTGTCTTAAATATCCGGTGCCAATCTCATGAATATATTAAGATTGCAATACAAATGTTAGGGCAATGGACCCTTTACAAAAGAACCCAGAATGATACCATTACAGGTCAACAACTGGCTGGACAAATAATAGCAGGCCTTTCAGGACTTGCTAATGATTGGTGGAGATGGCTCCTGCAAGAATCCAAAAATGAAATGTTTTCTGCTGAAGATGCTAATCAGCAGATACTTAAAGCATTGGGAAAATAATTCTATGGTTCAGAAGAAAGAGAAGACTCTGAACACCTTGCTTCTCTATTCATGTTATCCTGACTCTGTAATATTGCACAGAGTGAAGAGTATTTCTGTTACATGCAACAACTCTTGATTTCCTCTGGAAAGTCAAGAGATCCTGCTTATTTGAAGCACTATATTAGAAGTTTCCCTAGTCATGTTCCAGACACTGTGGAACAATACATGAAGGATAAAAACATCAATTACCAAGGCCTCTCTCTATCCCATTTACACAGTTACATACTAGAAACGTGGCAAGAGCACTGCTTAGAGAAAAGGGTTAGCAAATATTTCAAGCATCATCAGAGTATGTACTCATCATCCTTCTATAAAAATGTGGCTAAAATGCCTGATTGGGGATGTGGTGCATATAATAGAGGTCACTTAACAGATGATTGCAAATGCCATAAGCCTAAGCATAAGAAAGGTTTCTATTCTAGTGCCCCTAGATATCATCCAGACAATCTATATAAACATAACAGAAAGCATGGATATCACGGTTCCAAGAGACAGAACAAACCCCCTCATAGAAGGTTTGTTAAAAGAAGATCAGACAAAAATGTTAAAGAAACATGCTTCATTTGTGGCCAAAAAGGCCATTGGGAAAACAAATGTCCAAAAAATAAATCCAAACCAAGGCTTGCATTCTTATGTGCCCAATTAGATCCTAGATGGTGGGATCTACATTCCATTTCAGATGATGAGTCTCCCTCTGGCGAAGTTATCTTTTTACCTTCTGATGCATCCAGTACTTCAGATGATTTTGACTTAGAAAATGAAAAGGCTGCTCTTCAAAAAATTTCTCCTTATTCTTTTCCCTCTGGTGAAGTTATCTTTTTACCTTCAGATGCATCCAGTACTTTAGATGATTCTGAGTTAGAAAATGAAAAGGCTGCTCTTCAAAAATTTGCTCCTTCTTCTTCCTCTTCAGAGTCAGAGTCGAAACCAAATTTGGGAGGGTTTGAGCCTCCAAAATATGATTTCTCATTATATATGTTCTCTATGAACAAGCCACAAAACATTGAGAAACAAATTGCAGCAATAGACATGCAACTGTCAGAGACCCCTATCTTTGAATATATGCTTAGAGCATCTTTAAAAGAAGAAAAGAAGCAATTGCTTAAAAAGCTTGAGCAAGATAAAGGAAAAGGGAAGGTAAATTCTATCACTCCTACCTTGTATAATCCTATAGAACTCTATAAAAGCTACCCAGATGGTCATGAGAGCAGACACTGTTATAGGGTAGACAAAGAGAAAATTCTTAGATTGCAGATCAGAGAGAAACAACAGCAACTTAAAAGCTTAGTAATAGAGATTAAAGATTTGAAGAACATGATTAAAATTATACATATTGAGAGGGATCAATCATCAGATGAAGAGCTACGCAAGCACTATGAACAAGCTATGGAGAGTCCAGAAAAGAGAGAACCATCTTCTAATCCTAGTTTGGGAATGCTCACAGGTCCTAAAATATTTGTGCAGATCCAATTTCACCCAAGTGAGTTCAAACCATATTTTCTAGACTGTATGCTTGATTCAGGATGTCAGGTAAACCTAGAAAAAGGTTTAGCTCTTCCCTCATTCTACTGGGAAAATACTTCAGATCATGGGTAAGCCATTGAAGGTCACGGGGACTTCACTTAGTGAAACTCTCACATAGCGCGTGCGNACAACACAATTCTGGAATATATATTGACAATATACCACCGTAAATGCATACCCGTTATATCTATTTAGCAGCCCTAAATGCTAGATATAATAAACAACACAATTATGGAATATATATTGACAATATACCACCGTAAATGCATACCCGTTATATCTATTTATCATACTCGTTATATCTATTTAGCAGCCCTAAATGCTAGATATAATAAACAACCACGGGGACTTCACTTAGTGAACCTCTCACATAGCACGTGCGATCGTGGGATATTAAAGAATACCCTTAATTTCAAGAGATATTGACCTAAAATCTTTTTGTTGAAACCCCCTCCCAATACTTAAAACTTCCTCCCCACCCCTTTTTATACCTCAATGCTTATAAACCACCCTACCCACCCCCACCTTAAACCCGTCATCCCCCCAATACCTGCAATATATTGGTTCGATTTTTTATTATTTTAAAACCCACAATATGAACTAACGTGATAGGATATTGGCCAACAAGTGAAGCCCCCATGTTGAAGGTACGCCTATTCCCCTAGTTGCAAAAGATGAGAATTTCCCAATAAAACTCAAAGGAACAAATGACTCCTTAACCTTGTACAGACTAGATGACATAAATGAGGACTGTATCCTCGGTTCAAAATTCCTATCTAGAGTCAATCCAATTATTGCAGATACCAAGAAAATGATATTTTCCTGTGTTATTAATGATTGCACAATAGAACTTCCTATTTCATTTAACTCTGTTCCAAAGTGAAAATCCCTTGTACAAAAGTATGTGCAAAAGTCTAACCCTACTCAACTTCTAAAGATGGATCGTTGTATATATTTTCCAAATATCCATGGAGAAAAATCCCTTTCAGACATCACTGCAAAATTAGTCAAGGACTGTTGTTCAGAAACCCCAAATTCTTTTTGGAGTAGAGAAAATTATTTTTTCTCCCTGCCATTTGATCCACTACAAAATATTAAACCAATGAAGGCATCTGCTCATCTTATGTCTCCCTGTTAACACCCAAAAATGGTTAACTACCTCATCTACCCCATTACATGGCTCATTTGTCCACTTTCCTACCATACCTCTATCAAAAACCCATAAAACCATCTAAAAGGTCACCAAAAAGCTTAAAATGCCTCCAAAAGGCTATAAAATCCTTTTTTCCTCCAAAAATATCCAAAAGAGGAATAAAAAATGTAAAATAATGAGGAAAAAAGAGGAAACCCTAAACAGCTAAAACCCTAAAAAGCTGACCTAAACCACATGGTTTTATAAATAAGTGATGGAGACCCATTATTCCATATCCACTATCATAAGCATCCTGCCTCTGCCGAAATTGTTCTCGAAACCCTAGCTTACCATTAAGCTACTTTCACCATTGAGAACTCTTTTTGGCCCATTTCCACCATCAGAGAAAGAGAAGAAGCAGCTTGGAGCTCGAAGCCACCGACATCGGACCAGCGCAACGGACTCCGTCAACCTCCTCATTGGAGGTAACATCAATCAAAATTGTTATTTACTTTTCACCGTATTACTTCATGTTATTTAGTTTTTACCGTATTGCTTCATGAATGTCTAGATTAGCTTTTATTTCCGTTTAAACATTATTTAATTTATATATCATTGAACTGCTACTAAGGAATCCATATTCCTTAGTAGGTGCTCATTCGCACAAGCTAGGGCTAAAACCCTAGCAACAGTTTTGGCGACTCCGCTGTATTTTTTATTCATTTTTCCATTTTGTACTTTCGGCTGTCGTTTTTCAGCCACCGTACACTGCAATTTTTATTTCCACAGCAGTGGCCCGACCGCGACTGTTTCCTCAAAACCCGCGGCTCGACCACAGCTGTTTAGCCAAAAATCCGCATGCCGACCGCGCCTGTTCACCCCAAACCCGCGGTTCGACCGCCACTGTAGCCAAGAACTCGCGATCTGAGCGCGACTATTGCCTTCAAACCCACGGTCCGACCGCGCGAGTCCGCCCCATACCCGCGGTCCGAGAACTGTTTTTTGTTTGCCCTTGTTTTTGCGCCGAAATCCAGCCACTTTGCTTCCATTTTCCTGCACTTGCACAGCCACCTGTTCCACTTGCAGCCCTACAGCCATTTCTGTCCCTTGTTTATAGCCTTGTTTAAAATATTTTAGCATTATTTATTTCAGAAAAATTCGCATTATTTATTACAGTTTTTCATACATCATTATTGTTATTGAGGAAGTTGCCCTGGCACTTCCATTTTGGATTTATAACCTCACCAGCACATAATCTATCCCCTAATTCAAGTGAGACCTAAAATCTACTTAACTCAACCAACACTATAACCTCATTTGAGGAACACAAAAGAATTTTGTATTTAGGTAGGATCGGGGGGATAGGCTTCCAATAACACCCCTCGGTTATTTACACGTGAGACATAGTTGTTGTCCATTAGGGAACCAAAAGCCCTTAGTATTTTTTGACACGGTCACTACCGGTTTATCAGAGGGCCTCTCCCTTAGGAGGGTTGAAGTCGTGAGATTGGTTCCGGAAGTCTGAGTGGAATACCGAAATCCATTCAGTAACTGAAGGGCTACCTTTCGCAGTTCTCGGAATACCCCTGTATAGGGTTTATTGCGGTAAAAGGACCAAGTGGCAGATTTACCTTTCTGGACGTGTCATGAACGGGGTATCTTAGTTGCCATACTTCTAGGTTTGCGTACCCAGTGTCCCTCCAAGTAGGGGGATACTTTAGCCATTTGACTTTCCTATTTATATTGTCTGACTTGGATTTCATCACCTTGCTGAGGATATACTTAGTTGAGTCATAATACTATTAGTTAGGTGTTTGCATGCTCCCTTACCTCCTCTGGGTCTAGTGAGTCCACCATTTTTTTCTTTTTTAGGAAACCGACTGCTTATTGGTATTCTAACCACTTTGTTGACACTCCGCCTATTGTAGCACGCAGTTACACTAGGTGTTTTGAGTTGTTTTTTGGCCTGAGTGCCTTATTTTTCGAGCTCTCCTTCTGCACACACGGTTGCATTAGGGTTTTTGAGTTGTTTTTTCGACACCACAACCCACATATTTGAAACCACTTGTCACCATTGACTCTCCGAGACATTCTTGTCCCCTCAGAGGCGAGCCCCCACAGCACGGTTCACTTGACACCACCCGTCATCACTGTAGATCTCGAGCCTTGTCACTCGACTCCACTCGTCAGCGGCATAGGACTCCATCACCAGATTCCGAGAACACTCTTTACACTGCCCCCACTAGCCCCATGGCTGGAGTGAATCCTAATCCCTTCATTATAGGGACCACCGGCGGTACATCCGCCTCTATACCAGTTACCACACCCATCATGGGTATGCCCTCCACGGGAGGCCCGTCTACCATTCCCCTCACCATACCTATTCCCACGGCAGGAATACCCATACCCACTCCATTAGTAACTCCTACCGCCCTTGGTGGCGCAGGACCTTCTCATGCCACCGTAGTTCCCCCACTTGGGGGTAACCTCCCTCACATGACCCCTCCACCTGGGGGCATGGGCCCCAATGGGGTCCAACCCACTACTGTGCCACACCCTTCATCCAGTTTTCCATACATGGCTAGCCTCAACCTACCTAACCTAGCCAGGTTAACCAACGACCCCATCCGGCACAACCCTGTGTGGCCCCACATGCCTACCAAACTCCCCTCTGACATCCCTAAATTCGAGGGTAAGGAAGGAGAGGACCCACAGAACCATATCATGTCTTTCCATCTATGGTGTTCCTCCAATTCCATAGTAGACGACTCCATTCGCCTCCGTTTATTACAGCGCACTTTCACTGGCTCGGGTGCCAAATGGTATATCGAGCAACCCCATGGAACCCACACCACCTTTACGTCCCTGGCCTCGACCTTCCTCCAGTTCTTCCAGTTACCTGTTCGCTATGATGCAAGCGTCGAGATCCTCCTATCATGTAGACAGAACACGGCCACCCATATCACAGACCACATCCATGAATGGCGACGACACCATAGCCTATGCAAAATCAAGCTAGATGACCGGATCTTCCTAGATTGGTTCCTTAAGTCCCTCCTTCCGCTCATTGCTAAGGATGTGGCAGCCGAACGACCCCAGACTGAAGAAGAGGCTATCCTTAAGGCCCAGCAGTTTGATCTCATTTACGCCCAGTTGGGTTATCTTTACACCATCATACCAGATGCCCCTCGAGGCGATCCCCCACATCACGATGCACCGGGGGCATCCCACGCTGCCGATGGCATCATTGGCCGCCTCTCTTTGCAGCCTCAGCCCTTTTCCATAGCCCGTCCTACTCCTGGACCTGAACTTTCACGGGCTACATCACAGTCCGGAGCAACCAACTCGTACGCTCACATGCCCCATCAACACCATACCCATGGACCCTCATGTCCACCTCAGTGTTTCGGAAATATGACTTCCGCTTACCCCTCCCCAGTCGCACCTCAGCCCTACTATCACCAACAGGCTGCACCAACTCCTGCGCCATCACAAGCCCAACCTCATTATTACCCACCACAGGCAGCCCATGTGGCAAACCCACAACCCGCTCCACAGCACTATCAACAACACCCTCAGGTTGTTGCACCTGCGCAGCCTCCACCTCCATATTATCCACCGCAGCCTGCTCCTGCACCTGCGCAAACTTAGAATCCACCTACTACCCAAGGGCAGGTTTACGCCCAAGAAAACCCGCCGCAAAACCAGAACAACCAACGCAACCAGGGTCAACAAAACCGCGGCAGGGGCCGAAATCGGGGGAACAACCAGTAGACCGAGCAAGCTGGTCAACACCCTAATCTCCCTGCTAATAATAACGCGGCCCCTACCAACCAAAACCCTGATCGCCCGCCCAAGCAGGCTAAAAACCCCAACTTGCGAACAAACTTCCCTTGTTCTGTTTGCGGGGTCTATGGACACTACACACATTTTTGTCCGCATATGGAGTGCGTTCAACAACTTTTGGCTGCTGATAGGCTATGCCAAGGGCAGGCGGCTCCTCAAGCACCACCCAATCCCCCACAGCCTCAGCAGCCACCTTTGGTGCTGCAAAACCCCTTACCAAACCAAGGCTTAGTGAACACTAAACCATTGGCTCCCCCTCAAGATACTGCGCCTATCCAACAAATCACTTACGCTGCGCCTGATAAACCCCCGTCTGACTCAGGTACCCACCATCTGTTGATGATGTCCTCCGATGAGGTCAACCTCCAGACCCGGCGGAACCAATATGGCTCCACCCCAGAAGCACCACCTGCCAATAACCCCACTAACGCTCATCCCACCGATCAGCCGTTACGTATACATCCACCTCCACTAGATGGAACTCCCAAAGCACCCCATTTCCCACTTCGCCGTATCAACAACAACCCCAATGCGCAAGCTGCGTCAAACTACAACATCGTAGACGATTTAGCCCAATCTCCCGCAGCCATGTCTGCATTAGAAGTCTTAAGAAATTGCCCTTCGCAGCGTAAGACTTTACTCTCAGCCATTGGGGCTATCGATCCACATGATTCGCAGTTAATGGCATATGATTTGGACCAATCCGAACCCCGCCTGCCCTCCAATATATCATTCAA